>JAMKCH010030545.1:0-34468 GCA_023653785.1 Ophioderma brevispina | reverse complement strand
CACTCATGCTGCCCCCCATGGTCCCGCGTCAAAGACGACGCTAGCCAGATGGATTTCCGCGGTTATCACTGATTCCGGTGCGGTGGCGGGTCCCTCACGGGCCCGGGCTCATTCTGTTCGTAATATCACTTCCTCTTGGGCCTACCACCGCGGAATCTCAATTGCAGAAATTTGCCAAGCAGTGTCGTGGAGGGCTCCCTCAACGTTTTCGTCGGTGTACTACAGAAACGTAGAAATGCCACAAGAAAGCGTTGCGAGGGCTCTTCTGCAGAAACAACACTAAATCTACCAAAACATTCCACATACCTAAGTTGCCGACCATGACACTTGCCCCGGAGTATTCCGCCTGATTAGGTGAGCATCTATGTGTTTCAACTTTATGATGTGCATCCTTGATGTCCATCATATGTGTTTTTATGTTTTGGTGTCTCTGTCCCATCCTTTGGCTGCCGAAAACCGTGAGCCGCGCTCGTAAACCTCTTCTATTCCACTCCGACTAGTGGAGCTAGTCTGGGGGTTGTTTGAAACTATTCATTCAAACCCGAGGTTAATGCATAGTTTTCCTCAACATTGGTTTAAAAAAGGAAATCAGCTCAGTGTAATGAGTTAGTCAAAAACATTTATGTTTTATAAATCATATAACTGAGGCCTGATTTCCTTTCCAATGTTGACTTCCCACTCCGTCCCTACCCCACAACATAATAGTTTGTGCGTCCGTGTGGGCTTGGGCCAAAACGGAGCTGAGGAGGAGCAATGGCCGACAGGGTGTGACCTGGGGTCACTGGGAGGGACGGTCTATTTCTTTTTAGGGGTGTTATTTGTATTTTGGGGCATTTCACTTCTCAAGAAGGAAAATGCAAATGTTTCAGTCAACATTGGAAAGGAAATCAGGCCTCAGTTATATGATTTATAAAACATAACATGTTTTTGACTATTATCATTCATCATGAATTATTTTTAAGGTGTCTACATATACTCTTGTCGTTTGTTTTCATATGTTAACATGTTGAAGTATTCATATCAACTCATGTCAAATACATTTGTTTGTGATTATTTGTAAAAAAATTGTTTTGTTAAAGCACATGGCCTTGTTGGTCCCCCGCCAACTTTAGTTGGCAAAGGGGGACTATAGAAATGCCCTGCGTCTGTGTGTGCGTGTGTGCATCCCACGCAATATCTCTGGATCTAAGCAAGTGTGGGTGTCCATCTCTGCAACATAGATGCATCTCAAGTAGGCGTTGGCTTGGAAGTAAAGTGGGTCATGTGACATAGATCAAAGGTCAAATATGGTCAAAAATAGGGTCAATTTGGTCAAAAATAGGGATAATAAGCCTTGTAAACACGATATCTTATGATCTAAGCAAGTATGGGTGTCCATCTTCGCACAATAGATGTCACCCAAGTAGACGGTGGATGAGTTCGGAGGTGGGGTATGTGGCATGAGTCAAAGGTCAAATATGGTCAAAAATAGGGTCAATTTGGTCAAAAATAGGGATAATAAGCCTTGTAAACACGATATCTTATGATCTAAGCAAGTATGGGTGCCCATCTTTGCACCATGGATGTCAACCAAATACAGTGTGAGTCAATAAAAACCCTACATTCAGGAAAGAATTTTTTCTTCAAAGGTTAAACGTTATTTTTGCTTGATTCTTTGCTTTGGTTGTTTACAGGGATAAACAGGCTATCAGAAGAATTTTATTTCGTGTCTTTCGGACTTTAGGTTCAGAAACTATGGCAATTTTGCAGAGAGACCTAAAAATTCCGTTTGGCCGATTTTAGCCATACAATGCGGAAAAACTGACACAGACGTATACCATAACACATTATAGCAGAGACAATTCACACATGCAATTTCAGATTCTTTTTGATTTCTTCTCGACAAACTCATATCAGTTTGAATAAAATTATCAATCGTGTAACATAATTATAAGTAAAATATCTTCAACAAAATAAAATACCATTGTTCAATCATAAAGAGTCAGTTATTGAAAATCACTCCATATCAATGCTCAGAGATATTTGTTTTACATCTCTAGGGTAATTATTTTGCACAAATACAGTATACTCAGCGTCTATAAATTGCAAGAAGAACTAAAGCTGAAGTACATGTATTCTGTAAATAAATTGTAATTAAAACTTAAAATTCAATATCGCACTGGTTTTTTTTTTCAAGCGTGATACAAAACCTTCTATGGTTTCACTTTAGCTCCCAAGTTTTCTTGTAGGTTAAAACCATGAAATCTTGCTGAACCGAAGTAAACTGTAGTCTTACACCAGCTATCTTGACTTTCTTATTTAGGAAATTGAATTTTTTTAACTCAGCATTTTCTTTTGTTATCTCCGGGATATTATTTTTATAATCCTTCAATTATTCTAATCCCTTCCATTGATAATTTGGTGTTAAATGTTTTTACTCAAATCACTGCTGAAGACCATGCTACTCTACATAAGCGATGCATCTTTGTTTGGGTCAAAATCGGCCAAACAGGATTTTTAAGTCTCTCAGTAAAATAGGCATAACTTCTTCCTCCAAAGTCCAAATGACACCAAATAAACGTTTTCTGAAAGCCTGTTTATCCCTCTTTATAACCAAGCAAACATTTGAGCAAAACTTATTCTTAACTATTTTAATTATTTTTTATTCTGAATGTAGGTTTTTTTTTGACTCACACTGTAGTTGAGTTTGAGGTTTGGACTTTGGAGACCGTGTTAGTTAAATAATTTTCTTGCTTTTGGTTTTGGTAGGCCTGTACAGCCGTTAATCTGAAAATTGGCCCCGAAGTGATAGCAAATTTTCCGAGAAAATAAGGTCGAAATGTATATGGTTTGGATTTTGAAGCACTTAAAAAAATTAAACATTTAGCTCTGGGTTAGTTTTTATTTTATAATTTTTTTACCTACTACATCTAACCAAAGCATTCTATCCATCTAAAAAAAAAAAAAAAAAAAAAAGTAAAATAGGCATAACTTCTTCCTCCAAAGTCCAAATGACACCAAATAAACGTTTTCTGAAAGCCTGTTTATCCCTCTTTATAACCAAGCAAACATTTGAGCAAAACTTATTCTTAACTATTTTAATTATTTTTTATTCTGAATGTAGGGTTTTTTTTGACTCACACTGTAGTCGGTGGATGAGTTCGACGGTGGGGTATGTGGCATGGGTCAAATGCGGTCAAAAATGGGATCAAATTGCTATAACCCTTGGCAATTGTGGCAGGATGATGAAACTTGGTGGGTGTGGTCAATATTCAGTGCCGAAAAATGTAAAGGTCATTTCAAGGTCATGCGGCGTCATTCAAGGTCAAATGGAATTAAATTGCTATAGCCCTTGTCAATTGTGGTAGGATGATGAAACTTGGTGGGTGTGGTCAACATTCAGTGCCGAAAAAATTTGAAGGTCATTTCAATGTCATGAGGGGTCATTCAAGGTCAAATGGAATTAAATTGCTATACCCTTGTCAATTGTGGTAGGATGATGAAACTTGGTGGGTGTGGCCAACATTCAGTGCCGAAAAATTTGAATGTCATTTCAAGGTCATGAGGGGTCATTCAAGGTCAAATGGAATTAAATTGCTATAGCCCTTGTCAATTGTGGTAGGATGATGAAACTTGGTGGGTGGTCAACATTCAGTGCCAAAAAATTGGAGGTCATTTCAAGGTCATGCGGGGTCATCCAAGGTCAAATCACAAAGTGTGTGGTAAGATGATGAAACTTGGTGGGTGTGGTCAACATTCAGTGCCAACAATTTTGATGGTCATTTCAAGGTCATGTGGGGTCATCCAAGGTCAAATGCATACACATTGTAGTATGGTCATGAAAACTGATGGGTGAAGTAAGCATTCATTGCCGGAAATTTTGAAGGTTATTTCAAGGTCGTGTGGTTATTCAAGGTCAATTAACTCAATATGTGGTAGGTCATGAAACTTTGTGGATGTGGTCAACATTCCTAAACCAAAAATTGTGAAGGTCATTTCAAGGTCAAGTAGGGTCATCTAAGGTCAAATAACTACAAATAGTTGTATGGTGAATGTAGTCAACATTTGATACCGTCAAATTGTAACTGCTATGGCAGCAGCCTCAGTGGTTTGAGAACCACATATTTCCATCACAATTCTCCTGTGATCTTAAAATTATATTTTTCCCTCCATTACTATCGCGACGGGGCGGGGACCTGTGTGGTTCGAGAACGCCTTGTTTTCCAACTTCAAAAATGGTTGAGATGTTTATGTCATTTGAACCTTGGCTTCAATATGGTGTCTAATCTCACATGCAGTTTTGGTCTACTCTGAGGATATTCATATTTATAGGGGGATGGCACATGGGACTTTGATACAAACATTCGTCTGAACATAAAATCCACCATCTACTTAATTTGCAAGTATGTTTGTGTCGGTCCTGCTTAGAGAAGACAATAGGATGGCTTACTGTAGTAGTGGGCTGTGGCCTGTGGGCTATGGGCGTTAAAAACCAGGTTAAACAATTGCTCATTTCTCACATGTGCATTTACTGATTATCTTCATCTTGTCAGAAGACCCACTGGCCAAGGCTCATATTTGGTGTAAACAAAGTGACATCTGATGACTCGTATTGTCAACTTTGACCCATTGGGAAAATTCTATTAAAACTACATTTCTTTGGGACATAAGATGCTATGGTCACCAAAGGTACTCAAAAAGATCAATGGCGCCAAGATTAAAGTGTGAGTACACAGATGACTTTTGATGACCTTTGATGACCCCTATGTGACCTTTGATCCACTTTCTTAAAATCAAAACAAAGGTTAAAAATCATCATTTCTCACATATGTATTCACTCATACTTGGTCAGAAGAACCACTAGCCAAGGTTCATATGAGGTGTCAACGGTTGATCTCAGATGACTCTTATGTGAACTCGCATCCCAAAATGAGACTCTGTGGCAAACGCAATGGGAGGTGACACCACAAGCGTTCCGCGGCAACAATGTATTTTTTTTCCTTGTTTGTGGAACCCATCCGAAAAAAAAAAGTGGTTAGATCACAAAATGCATTTTCTGTTTGTCGCTGAACGAATGTTCATGGAGGCACATAACTAGTCCAAATTTTTTGTTCCCTATGTCCGTCCGTATGTTGTCCGTAGCTCGGTTAACCTTTTTAAAAAGTTGAAGGTTAAAACGAGACCCCGATGTACTTCAAACGTGATAGGATGATAGAGTGAGGTGCCGCAATATTATGTGAAGGGTTTTGGTGCATTATTTGCATTATTCATGCATTATTAATTAGTTATTGCATATTTTTCAGGACATTTCGGTTTAACTTTTTTAAAAATGCTAGCAGCGATAAACCCTATCCCCGATTTACTTCAAACTTGATAGGATGATAGGTCGGTCGCCGCAATATATGGGTAGGTTTTGCTGCATTATTTGCATATTCATTGAATATAATAGCTTATTTGCATAGCATATTGTTCAGACATTTCGGTTAAACTTTTTGGAAATGCTCTGCTGGCTAAACGCTAATCCCAATCTACTCACACTTGGTGGGTGATAGAGTGAGGTGCCCCAGAATATTAGGTAGCTTTTGGGCTGCATTATTTGCAATTCATGAAGATTAATTAGGCTTATTTGGCCGGTCAAAATGCTAATCCTTTCCCCGCAAGGATGTGTGCAAGTTATCTGGAGTTCGTAAGGCATATAATGATTGGAACTTGGTCGAAGGAAGCGGGTTAAAGAGTTCTTGACCTGATTTTATGTTGGGCATATTTCGGACAAAGTACATATGCAAATGAGCTATTAATATGCAAAAATCAGCGTAATCGACTATATTTTTAAACGTATGAGATTATTGCAAAAATTCCTTAAATGCACGCGAAAACCCTATTATGGGCGCATCTTCTTTGCCATTTGAAACTTACTGATTACATTCGGCTTAGGTATGCAAATGAGCTAATTAAATATGCGTTAATTATGCTGAATCGTATGGAGGGGGAAGGGTGGGTGTGGTGTTGGGGAGGGGAAGGGTGGGTGTTGGGGATGGGAGGGGGACGGGTGGGGTGTTAGTGGCGAGGTGGGGTGTTGCGTTGGGGAGGGGGTGCGGTGCGTATGGAGTGGTCGGGTGGTGTGCATCTGGGTGGTGGTCGGGTGGGTGTGGGGGGTATAGGGTGAGTGGGGGTATAGGGTTCATTGGGAAGGGTGGGGTAACCTTGCGTCGGCGAGGGGGCGGTGTGACCTCATGTGACCTTGGGACTTATGTGGACTGGGAATTCATGTGACCTTGGTGAACCTCATGTGACATTGATTGACCTTATGTGACCTTGGATGACCTCATGCACCTTGGGCCCATAACAAATTGTGTGCGGGGGTGTTAGGGGGTAGGGTAGGGGTGGGGTGTGAAGGGACGGGGGAGGGGGTGCATCGGGGGAAGGGGCCTTGGGGGTAATGGGTGGGGTGGGGTGGGCAGGGTGTTGGGATGACCTCATGTGAAACCTTGGTGACCCTTGTGACCCCAGGTGACTTTGTAACACTTCTCTCCAGTGCATCTTCTCTCTCTAATCATCTTTTGCCAAACTTCATATAAAGAAAGTGATCGCGCAACCAGTGGAGACACGTGTGGTTCGGAACCGCCTTGTTTCGCTAAAGTGTCATGACAATTGAAGCTGAAATGCCACAATCCATTCTTGTGCCTTTTTTTAGGTTGATAAGCACATGCCCCTGCACCATTAGTAAACTAAAACCAGACAAGCCCCGACCACGTAACTTGAGATGATGCACCCTACTGGGCATGCTACTGCCGGGACAGAGGGTTAATGTACAGATTAAATTCATGCCACTGGATGGGGGGGTGAGTGATGCCAACTTTAATAATATTCTTTTAGACTATCTTACACTCATAAAATTATATACAAAGTTAAGTTAGAGGGTGACGGGTCACTGTCCATAGAAATACACACATTGACTTTAACAATTGCAGCATTTAGGCATGCGAATAAAGGACCGCAAAATTCAAAGGCACTAGTACGTGAGTGCAGAGTTGCATCATGACGTCACCCGCTAACTTGAGACCAACATGTGTAACTTGATGCATGTGATAAAGCTGCAACCAGTCGGTGTCGGTGTACGGTTTCTTTCATTCTTAAAGAATTGGGGAATAATTTCATTTTACCCTTGCAACCTACGCAGTATCATGTGCCTTAATCAGATTCTGAGAATATCACGTTAGCTACCCTTAAGTGACAGGCGGAGATTTTTTTAGGACATGAATTTCTCTAAAATTTCCACTGGATCGGTTGTGGACCGCCTACCGAGAACGATTTGAAGGTTATTGTACAAACAGGGCAAAGAAAACTGCAAACCTTATTGTGAAATTTGCTGCTATCGTAATAGTTCCCCATAGAAAACCATGCTTGAATTTCTGTAGTGCACGGCAGAAACTGACTAAATCATCATCTATTACATAAGAGGCGTACGTATTCGGCTTATTCAATTCAGGGTGTGATCTAATACATTGGTAAGATCCTAAATATGTAAAAACAACTAGGTTCGAGAAACATTGGGGGCGCTTCGTCTGAAAATCTCCACATGTCTCTTAAATGTGAGTGGCCTGGGATTATTCAGATGGCCTGACAATTTCATGTCAGCAGTCCTTTGATAAACATTGTTTATGTGAAAATTTAGTTATTTACAGCCGCCCCTTTTGCAAAGAATGATAGTTCTCAAACAGTAAATGCTACGTGGTTTTTTTACAGAAAGTTTACTCTGACCGTGTGACCATCCGTCTGGCTCAGAGCAGTCAACGGCTGTTGCTGATGGTCAACGGCATTGGTCAGGAACCCAGGTTAGAGTTGAAGCAATCTCTGATGGAATTTGGCCCGATATTGCCGCATAGCCCTGGAGATGAGGTTGACGTTATTGTCAAGAACCCATGTCCGTTCCCCGTCGAGTTTTACTCGTTGGAATTTGATCCTCAGTACCTTGAAGAAGAAAAGGTAAGCCAAGTTTGTAGTTTTTCAACTTATTATGTATCCTAAACAGATGAAATTTAAGAGAGCAGTTATCAGTTTACTATTCATCCCCTAACCCGTCATCCCCATCGATTTTCTATTGGAAATCTGATGAGGAGGGTAGCTGGTTACCCTGGTAGAATGAAAAAGAAGATCTATCTACAAGGGCGTCAGCTCTGGAGAGCTTGGCGGCTATCCAGTACATGCTGCCTTGTATGGTGGGCATAGTTGCCCAAAGGCTAGGCCCACCGCCGAAAACTGGATTGGCGTCAGGAAGGGCATCCGGTCAATTATCTCTTGCTCCAATAAATCCTCTCTCACAGCAGTATTGCTGAGTGTGAGGTGTATCCAGCCACCCCCATTGACGGGGACAAAACCGGATTAAAAACTTTGGTTTAACTAAAACTAACTATTCATCCTCCTCCTCCATCGTCCGTTAAGATCTGTTGCACACGTCTTTGCCAAACGTCTTAATCCCACATTGCTGTTCTTCATCTAAAGTGAAGCTGGCATCTCCGCACAGGTTAGTGGTCTGTTATCTCTACTTGGACATGGAAGCCTGCACTGAAGGAGGTCTGATATAATCTGGTCATTAGCTTGAAAACATATGTCTAATCCTTATGGAAAAATATATCTAATCCTTATGCAAATGTGGTTTCAGATAAATATCGGCATCAATATTTTACATTTTCTTAGAAATGACACTAGTTTTGCACCAACAATCAAACTGCTTCATGAGCTTGTGTTGAAGGCAAAGCAATTTAACTGTGTAACAACCAGCACTTGTCATTTTAAGCATACATGATGCTAAATTGCAATTGGGAAAGTTTTATTTTTAAAATAATAAAATGTAAAACAAAATGTTTTGGGGGACACTTCAATGGCGGATCCAGCATTTGAAAAATGTCAAAATTACCGGGGGGCTGAAAGGCTGTAACTGGTCCAAAATAGCTCAAAATGGGCTGATTTTGCAAGAATTTGCAGAATTACCGGGGGCGCGCGCACCCTCCACCCCCTCCCTGGATCCGCGCCTGCACTTGCAAGAAAAACACTTTTTTCTTCAATTTTTTTAAAGCCTAACATGGGATTAAATCAGAGAACAAGTAATTGTTTGGGAAGAAACTGCATAGTTCTTTGGTGTACACAGGTGAACTAGCTTTTATCCTTCCCCCATAGAGGATGGCGCACGCAAGTCTTGGAAAAAAATTGCTCCAGACCAGATTTGAACCAGAAGAAGGTCACCGGTTCAAATCCGGCGGGAGCGCATGTTTTTTCCAGGACTTGCGTTACTGCCTTCCGGGGAAAGATAAGAACTAATTCAAGTAATTGTATGTTTGATCATGAAATTAAAGTCAAATATGAAACTTCCTGTTCCTTTTTCAGATGTTAAGAATGATGAAAGGCTATGATGAGCACGGCACCATACTGTTGCCTCCCCGCGAGTCCGGCGACAAGCTTCCCATCGAGATCTTGGAGTATTATGAGGAACAGAAGAAGAAATTGGAGGAAGTGGAGAAGGCCAAGGCAGAGGCAGCAGCTGCTGAGTTGGCTGCACACCAAGCAGTGGAAGGTAGGATTAAAATGACTGGCTGGTATTCTCAAAGGGAGTCTAACTTTAGATCCAGGTTTAAACCAAGCTTAGTCCTACATGAGTGGACCTTTTTCCTTTCAACATACTCTAAATGTTTGCTGTAATGGGTGAGAGAATACCTCATGGATGGGTCATTCCGGACCATCCGTGATGAATTTACTCAACTGTTATTTTTAACTCTCACGGTATATTGAAAGGAAAAAAGGTCCACTCATGTAGGACTAACCTTGGTTTAAACTGGATTGAAAGTTAGACTCCCTTTGAGAATACCAGCCAGTGATGTATATTATGGCATCAGTACTTGTGGTCTATGTTGTGAATGGATTTCGGAAACTATGGTGTCATAGAGCTTTTCACACTTTTTTTTTTTTTTTTTTTTGCTGCTGAGTTGGCTGCACAGCAAGCAGTGGAAGGTAGGATTAAAACGACTGTGGGGTCGTTCTGAAAGGGAGTCTAAACATTAGATCCAGGTTTGAAACCAAGCTTAGTCAAATGAGTGGACCTTTTTTTTTTTTTTTCCCCTTTTTCAACAGTACAGCTAAGGCGGTATTCACAAAGCGGGTAACTTTAACCCAGGGTTAAACCAGGGTTTAAACCACGATCATGGGGTTTTAAATTCATGTTATTATAGAGGGGATATTAACCCAGGGTTAAACGTAACTCGGGTTAAGTTAATCCGCTTTGTGAATACCGGCCCTAAATGTTGTGATGGCGTGAGAAAAATTCCTCAGGAGGGTCATTCCAGACCATCGTGAGGAATTACTCAACTGTGACTTTTAACTCTCACGGTCTATTGAAAGGAAAAAAGGTCCAATCTGTTAGGACTAACCCTGGTTTAACCTGGGTTAAAGTTAGGACTCCTTTGAGAATTACCGCCTGTGATTTATAGTACGGCCATTCAGTAATTGTGTCTATGTTGTGAATGGATTCAGGAAACATGGTGTCATAGAGCTTTTCACACTGAGAAGATGGTGGTCAAAGTTTCCGATCGATCGTCGCTTGGAGACTTCAAACCACCCGCTGCTAAATTTGTTATTAAGGCTTTGCCGAGGCAACACAAACAGCACTGCTGTGGACTTTTCAAATAACAACAAACGGTTGTTTAATGAAAAAAAACAGGCTTGTTCAATATTTCCTTTGAAAAAAAAATAATAAACACCCCTCAGGTAACAGTATTACATCAAAATTAAACCCCTCTGTCAGTATTTGTACCTCAAAATAAAAACACTCCTCTTTGCAAATGCATTGCCCTCAAAGCATTTATTGCAAGCATGCAGTATATTGTAATTTTTAGGTGGAGATGATGATGCAGAAGGCATAGAACCATCAGAGGAAGCTGGTAGTATCCGTGGAGGAGGAACGGTACATGCCGACAACTCAGGCTCTCTGGCACCCATCACACAGGATGCTGATATTAGAAGGCAGACAAACAGCGTTGAGAAGTTGATGATCAGAACAGAGGCGGAGGCAGCGAGAGAAAGGCCGGGAGAAAACTGCTCAAGGTTAAAATAAAATAAACAACAACAAACATCAAAAATGCCCAGCATCTTACCTGTAGTTTTGCTCAGGTTTCTCTAAATGGTGTACCCATAACTACTTAACTTTCCACACCACTTGTCTGTGTTTATGTACATAACGGGGGGGGGAGGAAGGGCGGGACGGAGGGGAAGGGAAAAGGGAAAACAAGAAAGACAATCCTCAGGCTATGACCATATTGTTAAGGCATTTGACCATATTGTGCAGGCTATCCTAATATTATTGTGCAGGGCTATCTACCATCATTGGCAGGTTATCTGAACATATTGTGCAGGCTATCTGACCATATTGTGCAGGCTATTTGACCATATCGTGCAGGCTATCTGACCATATTGTGCAGGCTATCTGGCCATATTGTGCAGGCTGACCAGATGTGCAGGCTATCGGAACAAATTGTGCAGGCTATCGACAACTTGTGCAGGCTATCTGACCACATTGTGCCAGGCTATTGACCACCTTGTGCAGGCTATCTGACCACATTGTGCAGGCTTGTGACCACATTATACAGGCTATCCTGACCATATTATGCAGGCTATCTGACCATATTGTGCAGGCTATCCTGACCATATTATGCAGTGGTTGTATTGATTCATATTGTGCAGGTATTCTGAAACAAATTGTGCAGGCTATTTGACTATATCGTGCAGGCTATCTGACCACATTGTGCAGGATATCTGACCACATTTGCGGGCTTATCTGACCACTTTGGGCAAGCTTTCTGACCATATTGTAAGGCATTCTGACCATCTTGTGCGGCTATCTAATCATTATTGTGCAAGGTATATGACCATATTGTGCAGGTTTAGAAAATATTGTGCAGGCGATCTGACCATATTGTGCAGGCTATCTGACCATATCGTGCAGGCTATCTGACCATATTGTGCAGGCTATCTGAACATATTGTGCAGGCTGACCATAAGTGCAGGCTATCTGACCACATTGTGCAGGCGACTGACCACATGTGCAGGATATTGACCACATGTGCAGCTATCTGACCACATGTGCAGGGCTAATCTGGACCACATTGTGCAGGCTATGTTGACCACATTGTACAGGCTATCCTGACAAATTATGCAGCTATCTACCATATTGTGCAGGCTGATCTGACCATTTGTGCAAGGGATATCTGATTCATATTTGGCAGGTTATCTGAACATATTGTGCAGGCTATCTGGCCATATTGTGCAGGCTATCTGACCACATTGTGGTGGCTATCTGGACAAACAGTGTGCAGGCTATCTGACCAAATGTGCAGGCTTTCTGACCAATTGTGCGGCTATCTGACAATATTGTACAGGCTATCTGACCATAAGTGCAGGCTATCTGACCATATTGTGCCGGCTATATGACATTATTGTGCAGGCTATCTGAACATATTGTGCAGGCTATCTGGCCATATTGTGCAGGATCCTGACCATATTATGCAGGCTATCTGACCATAAGTGCAGGCTATCTGACCATGTTGTGCAGGATAGTGACCATGTTGTGAAGGCATCCTGACCATTGTGCAGGCTATACTGACCATGTTGTGCAGGCTATCCTGACCATATTGCGCAGGCTATCCTGGCCATATTGTGAATAATACAAAAAAATTATTATTCCGTATCTTGTTCCCAGACAAGAAAGACACCACCAGCACTGTTGGTGTAGGTGAATTGCTAGAATATCACGCCAGTGTCCGCAGCCATTGCCAGGCATCTTGGCCATAGATCTGACACCTGAAGGTAAAGAGGCTATGAGAAGGAGAGGAGTTGCACTAGTAGTTCACGGTGCCCCATTTTCAGTAAGCCAACTTTGGGTATCTTCAATTGGGCAAATGAAAATACTTTTGAGTTTTCTAAACTTGTACATGCAAGCTAAGGAAATTTACTGAGTTGAAACATATAGACTAAATAGCTATTGGTTTGACTCAGGAATATATTTATAAACTTCTTTGGTTTGCCGTGCTCAATTATAAGAGAGCATGCTGGGAGGTACAAAATTGAAGATGAACTTGAGGATCAAATAAGCTTTCAAGCCAACAAAATATTTTGTTCAGAGCTATTTTAGAAAAGAAATAAAAAATATAATTACTAAAGGCAAACTTGTCTAAAGGTGCAACGAGAGTTTCACATACAGGGTCCATAAAGTCGAAGGTACTAATTTTTGCGCGAATGTAAAGCTGTGCACCAAATATATATCCCACCTGAACGGATTAAGCTGAGTAAAATGGTCTTTGGTACAAAATGTGAAATTTCTAATTTCGTTTAAGGAGCAAATACGAAATTAGCCTATGTTTATTTGAAAATAAGGAAATCAAAATCGTCTTGTTTTCTCCCTTTTAAGACATTTCTGTCGCAAATACAAGGTAAGAAATCTATCTGAGGTTAATCTATATGAAGGTACTATTATGACACAATATTTGGGTGCCTCAAAATTCTCGTTGAACCTAAAAGCAGAAAACAAATTAAGGGGGTCACTGTCACTCCCATAAAGTTTTAAATGGAAAGATTTTGCACGAGTAAAATATACGCATTTTATATAATGATTAAAAAACTTACTGCTTATTTTCAACACCCACTCTGGTCAACACCTTGGGAGGAAAGAATGTTTATTAATCTTCCATGGAGATGGTCAGCACACGCAAGGTGTTTAAAAAAAATGTGCCTGTGGGCGACGCAAATCACTGGGCAACTCCATATACTAGGCGTGGTCCTCTTACCATGAAGCTAACAAGCCAGGGTTGGTAGAGGAGAGCTAGATTTCATCTATAGTGTTATGGTAAGAGCGTCATGCTAGTAACGCGGAGGTTGCTGGTTCAAGTCCGGCCAAATGCACATTTATTTTCAACACTTGCGTGTGCTGGCCATCTCCACGGAAAGATTAATAAATATTCTATTACCTCTGCTGCCCATTATTGAAAATGCAGCATTCTGATTGGTCAGTTTACTGCCCATTATTCTGCAATAATAGGTCGCCAATGCATTTCCTTATTAAATGAAGCTGTTTTTGGTAATAGAATAGAAATAAAGGGTTTGCAGTGTCATTTATGGACTCATAATGTATCCTCGGCCAGAAAAACTTTCAAATAATGGGCTCGGCTGCGCCTCGCCCATTATTTAGTTTTTCTGACCTCGGACACATTATTCGCCCATAAATGACACTGCAAACCCTTTATTTCTTAAATCATCATTGTCTGCCTGGAGAACTAAGTAGTTAAAATTTCAAAACAAATATAAACCTTGGGAAGAAAGTGTAACTACTTTCCTTCAAACTGCATTTGTTGACTTGTTACTTGCATAAAGGTGTCATGTGAGTGCAAGAAGGTTGTAAGTGCAATAGCTGCCGTGTAAGACATCTGCGTGCTGCCATGTATTAGGATAACTCAATTTATCATTCCTTGAATCCATGGGTCTTGCAATGGTTCTTCAGACAATTGTGTCACCTGAAGAATCATTTCAGGAGCCACTGACCAAAGACGTGGCATAATAGTATGTTTGATGTGAATTTCTGACAAATGGCAGCTATTACACTTTCAACCTTCTTGCATTCACGTAACAATATTCCTCCTTCAGGTAAAACCACCACAGCCATTGCCTTGGCCAAGTACTATGAAGCAGCGCTTCTCACTGTTGACAGCGTGGTGTTGGAAGCGATATCCAATGGCAACACCCCGTCAGGTCTACGTGCCAGGGAGCTTTGTCAAAGGCAGCCAAAGCACACCTGGTAAAGACGGAGATGGGCCTGATGGTCAGACCACGGCGGGGGGCCTGAGTGGGCAGCTGTGGACTGCTCAGCTAAAGAACTCGGATCTGGTTAGTTTGGTCAAATTGGCATAATTGCTCTTTAAACGTACTGAATCAGGGACAATATTTAAAAGATCGGAAGAGAAAAGCACAGAGACATTGTAAAAGCATGATGCTGCAAATAATCACGATAGTGAAGTGGAGAGTAGAGAAATTCGCTTTAAGTTAAATGGACATTTTAAATGTGACCCAACATCAGGTGAAATGAAAATGGAGAATATGCTCCTCATATTCATTATGTTTAAGGATTAAAATGAGGCCTGAATAACCTTCATAGGGTATATTGTTGTGGGCCGCCAGCTATAGCTGGCAGGACCACTTAGCAACGTTGTGAGTGTGGATGTGTGGATGTGTGTGTGGGGATGTGTGGGTTGTATGTGTGTGTCAACAATTGTTAGTTTTTTAAAAAAAAAAAAAATTGACCTCAATTGAAAAGTTTAACTTCACTGGAAACCAAACTTCTGTCATAGGTGCCACAATGCGGATCCCCTCATATGTGGTGAGGTCAAAAAGGTCATGTGAAGGTCAAAGGTCATGGGAGGTCCAAGTTGAAAAAATGGCTAAATGTAAAAATGTCTAAATTGAAAACTTGAAGTTCATTGGAACCAAACTTTGTCATAGGTGCACCATGCTGATCCCTCATATGTTGATGGAGTTAAAGGTCTGTGCCGGGTTCAAAGGTCATGGGGCGGCCCACAGCTTTATATTCTTTAATATTAGTGAGCGCGAAAGCCGAGAAACGCGAAATATAGTTATAGTTGTGATAGGTAAGATCATGACAAACTGATGAATATAATACAAATCAATTACACTGAACTGATTTCCTTACACCAAATGTTAGCTGAACTATAGCATTTTCCTTCTGCGAAGTGAAAATTGCCCCAAAAATCCATTTTTAGCACCCCTTAAAAGAGAAAATGGACTCGACCAGTGACCCCAGTCACACCGGTCGACCATGATTCTTCCTCAATTTCGTTTTGGCCGCCATACAAAACCGGACGCGTGTACTCGCGCTCTTTATTAGCAGCCAAATTATCTGAGTTTGATACTGACTGTTGTCGTCCTCACGCGAAATACTCCTACGACTATACCAATACTATCCTGATCTTTACTGGATTATAATACTGGATTTATAACGCTCTATTTGGACGGCTAAACGGCGACTTTTACGCCCGTCGGAGAGCTTATATTGTGTATCCTTTTTTTATTTGCCGCCGATGCGGTCATGTGACTCTGTGTAGCGGGAAAAACGGTAAACAAAGGCAGCCATTGCCGCCGTGTTGCCGTTGCTTTGGGATGCCTTGCTTCTTGTTGAGCCTGTTTCTGTTTTTGTAGTTGTCATACTTTCAATAAACAGTTCTATTGGGTGAGTGTGGTCTATTATTTTATTCTTAATGCTTGTTTGTATTTTAATAAAATATGTGAAAACTGCCTTTGGAAAATTCTTTACCGTGGTGACTTTGGTTACCGCGACGTTCTGTCTCCCGTGTGGCGGGCCGGGTCCTTACCCGCGGCTCCTCCTTTGTTTTCTTTGTGTCGTTTTCGTTTCGACACGCGCGCACCACTGGCTCCCACCCCCGCCGCCCCGTGACCCTCTTCTCTGTGCGTTCATTAAGGGATCTCGCTTCCGCTGTCGCTCCGTTGGTGCTCGTTTGCGGTGGCCTTTCTGTTTTGGATGGTTCGCCATTGAACACTGTTTCCCTGTCTATGTTTCGCTAAGGGAAAGGGGGGGGGTGGTGTTCGTGCTCCGGTCCTGAAAAGGACAGGGTTCTTTCCAAGGCGGCCCCGCTGCTTGGGAGCACCTAAAGATTGTAGTGTCGGCTACTTCAGGTGTGTTAGTAGGAGCGTTTCTCTCGCGGGAGTTCCGCCGTCTACCTGCTACCGCGGGCTCGCCTGGTCTAGCCCTAGTGGCTTCTCCGGTGGCCGGCTAGCCGGTCCTGCCTGGCCTTTTTCCCTCGGGGATTTGGGCGGCTGCGGACATCCCCGGTATAGCAGAGCATGCTAGTCCGGCCGCCTCCCTCGGGGGGCTTGGACTTGACTACCACGCTGCCGCCGCTGGCTCGCCTGGTCCTAGCCCTATGGGCTTCTCTGGTGTCGGAGCTTAGCGTTGGTCTGCTCTGCCCTTTTCGCCTTTGGTATTGGGCGGCTGCAGTCCGTCCGGTAGCAGTGAGTTGGCTATGGTGACGCGCGGGTTCTCTCGGGCCGATCAATCGCCATAACCTGGCGCTCGTGGTTAGGAGTCCCGGACCTGCGACCGCGCTGGCCGTGGGTACCGTCCTCGGGCTTGAGTCGTCAAGCCCTGGGGTGGTTTCCTCGGCGCCCCGCTATGACGCCGCGGGTGTCGTTATGCTCATCTGCTCCCCGCCTTGCTGCCTGCTAGCCACGCTGTATCAATCTGGCTCGTGCTGGCAAGCTTCACCAGCCCCCTTCATGGGCTTGAAGCGGCGCTCTGCAGCGCTTCGCTAAGTTGGCCCCCGCTCACGCGGGGTACCGTGCGCGGTTACTAGTGCGGTGTCGTCCAGCGCTAGTTCCCGCTGCTGTTTCAGGCGTTACGGCACACCCCGCCATGGCTATCCTGCTAGCCCCGCGGGGTTTAATCGTGGCTTGTGCTGCATGCTTCACCAGACCTTCACAGGCTAGGTGGGGCGAGACAGCGCTCTCGCTAGTTGGGGCCCCGCCTCACCTGGTTCCGTGTGCGGTTACTGGTGCGGTTCGTCCAGCGCAGTTCCCGCTACGGTCCAGCCGTATTTTCGGCAACAACCCCGCTGGGCTAGCCTGCTAGCCCCGCGGGGTTAATCTGCTCGTGCTGCATGCTTTACCAGCCCTTCACGGGCAAGGTGGGGCGCGCAGCGCTTCGCTAGGTTGGCCCCCGCTCACTCGGGGTTCCGTGTGCGGTTATTGGTGCTGTTCGTCCAGCGCTTAGTTTCCCCTAACGGCTCCAGCCGTTTCGTCACACCCCGCTTGCTAACCTGCTATGTCCCCGCGGCGGTTATCTGGCCGTGCTTGCATGCCTTTACCATGCCTTCCCGGGCTGGTGGGACGCCGCAGGCGGTTCGCCAGGTGGCCCCACTCCAACGGCGGGGTTCGTTTGCGGTTACTGGTGATAGCGGTTCGTCCAGCGCTAGTTCCCGCTACGGTTCCGCGTTACGTGCACCCCCGTGGGTGTTCTCCGTTCTCGGGGCGCCTCGTGGGTAGCCTTCGGGCGTGCCTCCACTGGGGGACTCGGTGGGGCTCCGCATGCCCTTTATGTCGCTCTTCGTGCCCGTTGCTTAGCCTATGTCGCATATAATCCTCTCTCCGCTGTTGTATAGCTCGTGGCTCCGGGACTTTATGGCTGTTCTCCCTCCCCCCACCTTCGGGCTGAGTACTCCTCCCTTTTATAGGGTCTCACCTCTCGGAGGTGATTTGTGGCTTTGGTTGATTGGATAACGCATCAAGCCTCTAAATGCCGCGTCTCCTCCCCGTAGTGGGGCGACTGCATGGTGGCCGTTTATCCGCCGTCGTGGGCGTTGATTCCGGGTGCCGTCATTAATATTTATTCCAGCCTTTCGCCGTGGATTTCCGTGCTTACCACAGCACTTGGTTCTCCTCTTACGAGGGGCTGTTGCTTCGTGGTGTTGTTTGTCCACCTTCCCTGTGTTGACTTTTCACTCCGGCGGCGGTACCTTGTTCTCCCTTGGGGGATTTCGCGTCCGCCTTTGGCGCTCGGCTCCTTCCGGGATGCTGTAGGTCTCTGGTGGTTCTCTTGGGTCTACTCAAATCTGCTCGCTGGCGGTATCTACACCCAAAATACGGGCGGCCTAGCTTGAGTGGCCTCACCCCTGGCTAGCATGTCGCCTTGCCTTGGCGTGAAGCCCTCTCAGCCTTGTGAAGTCCCGGGGTTACCGCGTATTCTCTGACGTTGCTCTAGTTTTGGCATGCAGGGTCCCCTACGGGGGATGCTCCCTGCCCTGCCGGGGGTGGGCCGAGCCCGCCCGGCCTCGGCCTGGGCTGCATCCTGCCGTGCTATATCTTGCAGCTTCGTCTATATCCGACCTTATCCTTTATATGCACTCGCTCCCGGCCTCCATGGGTTTCAGCTCTGGGTCGCCGGAGCTTCCGTCGCTGCCTTCGTTGACGGCTGACGGTTGCTGCTCCGGTAGCCTAGCTCCTTCGTGTGCATTCCCGGGCTCCGGTCCGTGTGCACTCATCGGGGACTATGTATGCCTCGTGGTCCTCTGGGCATTTAGGCGCTCTGGCCATTTAAGGCCTTGGCTGTCCCTTATCCTCTTAGGCTCTGGCTGTTAGGCTTACGGCTACCCTAGACCTGGGTCCGCTGTCGATCCTCGGGAATTTGGACTCACTATGATGCGCTCGCTGCCCCTCTCCTGGGGATCAGCGGGCCTAGCGCCGCTATCCGAGTCGGGCCCTAGTGACAGTGTGCCGTCTGGTGTAGTCGTCCCTTTCCCCCCTTGGTGTCTAGACATGTTTCTATCCTTGGCTTGAACTGGTCTTTTGGGTCGTTTAGCCCCTCTGACTCCCTTGGGATGTCGTTGCCTTTAGCCTTGGCGGTCTTTTGACCTCGCCTTGCCTAGGCCTTGGGGGCGTTCACACATCGTCTTGCTTTGCTTCTCGGACTAGACCCTCATCTCCATCTCGGGGTACTGGCCCGGCGTTCTTCCACGCAGCTTGGCTGGTCCCTTGTCGTGCCTGGCCTGGGGCTGATCCCTGCGTGGCTACTGGTGTATTACCTTGGCCCCCTTCGGGGTTTATGAGGCCGATGCCTATTCTGGTCTGGGCGTAGCCCCTCCAGAGGCTTCACGGGCCGGCTCAGCCTGGGGTAGGGGCTCTTCCTTCCTTTTTTTCCCTTGGCCCTTACACCCCGTTTGGGAACCTGATCAGTGCTCCTTGCTGGTCTTTCCGTCCTCGGTCCTCACTTTTGTGCGGCGCGAGACCTCGGCCTACTCGCCGGCTGGTGCCTCTCGGGCCTAGCGCTCTTGCCGGTCTCGGAGCTTTGGTCATTCAGTTTGACCGCCGATCTCGGGTTCCCTCATTGGGCTTGGCTCCCCACCAGGTGGAATTCCCTCCCCCCTCTGGGCTCTTTCGGTCCTTCGCGCTGGTGGTTTGGCTCTGTTGCTAACCTGTACCTGTTCGGCTCCCAGGCCTAACTCCAAGCCCTTTAGTTCTGGCTGACAAATGGGTTGTACTTGAAGGGTTTGTTATCGCCAGAAAATCCGCCTGGACATCCGCGTACTGTGTTGGGTTGGTGTCTTGATCGTGGATCCCTTCTCCCGTTGTTCGGGAGTTGGGGCGGCTTTGACAGTTCACGCACATTCCTTTGGCTCCCACTGACACCCGGGTCCGCGTCTCCCTCGTGGACACTGCACGCGGGTTTTGGGTCGGGCTGCGACATGCCAACCTCTGTGGGGCCGTCGTACGGGCTCTATCGTCGCCCTTGTTCCGGCGCCTATCGTTGGGTCTCGTCCGGGAGCCTACAAGCGTTGGTGCTCAGCCGGGCCTGCGCAGTTTTCCCGGGCTTCAGGCCCGGGTGTGCTCCCGCTTCGTCGGTCCTGTCCTTAGGTGGTTTATTCCCCCCCCTACCCACAGCTTTTTTCACCAGTCTTCCGTGTTCGAGTTCTTCTACACTTGCACATATGCGGGTATTGTCTTTGTTCCCACGGACCTTCTGTCTCAACTGGCTGCCTAGAGGAGTTCCCACGCGACGGGGTACTACTCCCTTGTTTTGGTGGGTTCTCCGCACTCGCCTTCACTGGCGGCTTTCTCAGGTGTTCCTGGCAGTTGGCTTGTTCTTGTCTTTCCCGCCGTGCCTTACGACTGGATCTTGTGCTTGTCCCCTTAGTACCTCGGGTCTGGGGCACGTTCGGATTTGCTCTGGCTCCTGTCTTACGACCTGGGAATATCTTGACATTGTGGTCTGCCCACTTCCGACTGGGATTTTTATCCCCTCTATTGAGTCTGTGACTTGATCTTTTATCGGGTTGGGAGCTTCTCAGCTCCAGGGCGAAGGAATGTCTCGGGCGCGTAAACCCGCCCCGTTGTGCGGTGAGATCCATTCCTTCCAGTCTGATCTCGAGTTGTGGTTGTCGAGTTGGTTACTACCTCTCCCTTCTTTCTCAAGAGCCGATGGGTGATCCTTATTTCTTCGGTATCATACCGTCGCCTGCGTGTAGCACCTCTCCGGTGGCTGCGCTTCACTTCTCTTCTCCTCCGGGAGATTTTCGTTCGAAGCCGCTGTACTTGCGTCCACGGTGCCTCTTCTGTGTGGCATCCTATTTGCCCGTAGCGCCGGTGTTCGGTCTAGTGGCTTCATTGTCATTGCCCCTCGATATAATACAAACGCCTTGTCTGTCGTTTTGGTCCATAAGTTCCCCGGCTTTGTTTGGTGATTCATTCTGTCCCTATCTAACGACTTTTGCACCTTCCTCTGCTGACAGTCGCCACTGGTATTGGCTTCTGCTCGGGCTTTCCCCGAGCAGTAGAGCGGAGCCATCGACTTCGGGTCTCTCCCTCTCGCGGGGCTCGACTCGTGTTTCTTTTTCTGCAGAGCTAAGCCTCTGTGGTTCTCCCCTCTGTGTAGAACTTATCGTTGGTTTACCCAGCTGTCTACTTTTGGGCCATGTTTGACCAGCTGGCACCGATCTGGGGGAGTGGCGAGTCTTCAATATTTAATCATAGTCAATTTGACTGCTCTTTTCTTTGCCCTGGGCTGGTGCCAACCTCGACTGCGGGACTTGGATCCCGGTTTTATTTGCGGAGGTCCGCCCCTCGTTCTTATCTCCTGTGTGGTGAGTTCCTGTCTGACACCTCCTGCGAGTCGAGGCCTGACTCGTCCCTCTCCTGGCTGTGACAGCCCGTGAGTGGACTTTTCGCCTTCATTTGAGTGCTTTGTTAGACTGGTCTCCGATCGTCCGTATTGTTTGGATCTTTCTTTCGTCGTCCGTCTGCTCAGCCTCTCACAGGTAACTTGTTTGGTTCGTCTTCGATAACGTTGGGCCCTCGTATCCATTGACTCTCCTGTACGGCGTCTGTTCTGTACCCGAGAAGCTCCTCGCCCTCTTGGGATCTTACTTTTTGTTCCCCCCCATGCGAGTCGTCTCTGGGCGTCAGCCGCCTATATCTCCTTTTGGGTGCGGCGTCGCTCTAGTCCTCGCCATTATTACTCTTTCGGGTCCCCCGTTCTTCCCGGGTGAATTAGCTCGGAGAATTGCTTCTCGGGTAGCTCTTCTGCCGGGTCAGGGTTGGATTTATCTCTCAGCCCTTCACTGGGCCGGGGCCTTTTTGCTTCATTTCAGTCTCTCAACCTTTTATCTCCCCCGGGGCCTCTCGCCCGTTGGGTTCACTCGGTGAGTTGTTCTGATCGGTCCCCCCTCTCTAGGGGCCCACTCCTGGTTTTTTGGAATCCGCCTATTGGCCGGTTGCCCGGGGTGCCTTCTGGCCCTTTTTCAAGGGCCTACGTCGCACTCAGTCTCCTTCAGAGTTCTCCTTTCGCCTATTCCTAGGCTTGGTTTTCTCTGCGGAGATTCTCGGCGCTGTGACTCTTCTCCAAAAAACTTTTGCTAGTCATTTAAACAAATTATAAAGCTAGGTCCTGTTACTTCACCCGTGGTGTGTACTCCCACTGCTAGGTAGTTTCTTGGCTTCTGGTCACTTGTGTGGCCATCCTAGGATTCCATGTGTTTTTTTGTGTGCTCTGCGGTCTTTTTGATTCACCTTTGACTGCATCCGACTCTGCCCTCTTCTCTCTAGAAAGTTCATGCTCCGACCGCCACTAAGTGTGGCTAGTCGGGTGTGTTGATTGAAATTATTCATGTCAACGGTGGCTAATGCATATATTTCAGTCAACATTGGTGTAAAGAAATCAGTTCAGTGTAATGATTTAATTCCAAACACAATTATTTTTTTAAATAAATCATATAACTGAATGCCTGATGTACTTCCATATGTTTACTTCCCCGTTCCAGGCCCGCCCACAGCATGATATGGGAATATGTGGCGTCCTGTAGTGGGCTACTGGGCCAAAACGGAACCTGGGGGGAAGAGTCTGGTCGACCGGGTTACCTGGGGTCACTGAGTCGCGTCATTTTTCTTTTAGGGGTGCTAAAAGGGATTGTTGGGGGCATTTCACTTCTCAGAAGTAAAATTGCAATATCATTTCAGCAGTCAAACATTGGAAAGGAAGATCAAGCTTCAGTTATAGATTTATAAAACTAATGTGGTTTGAATAAACTAAGGAGTTACATGTACAGCTATTGAAAATTAAAGCACACTTATATTTGACACACAATAAATGACATGAAACATAAGGCTCGGAACGCATGGTAAGCACAACTTATTTAAAACAAAAACACTACTGAAAAGCGGTCATATCAGTAAATGGAGAAAGAATCATTCATATATATTTGTTCAAACTCCTCTGGCTATTTTACTATATTCAAATGCAAAATGTTGCACACCCTAATTTACTATGTGCTGCACCATAAAATTGACTGATGTTGGAAGTTTAGGCACAATTACATTATAATACCTTGCACATTATACCCTTGTATCATATTGCGTTTATTTCCATAGACATATAAGCTCCTGATTAACAGAGGTAGTGTGCAGGTATAATGTAATTATACCAAAAGTAACTTGTGTGCTTCCCATAACATAGGCTCTCAAAGCATCCCAGGTGGTGGCGCCCATCTTTGTCAGCAATCGCAGACCAGCACCATCTCAGTCCACAAACCAGACAGGACCCGGGAGACCAAGAAAGACAAAAAGGACAAGAAGCAGCATCGGGTACAATGCCAACATCAAGCTGTACCAGTATTTCCCTCCGCTCCGCCTGTGCGCCTATCGCAGCGTCTCAGCGTGATTGCAAGCGTTCCTGTGAGGAAGGGCTGATGAGCTGTATATTAACCTGAAATTTAACTGGTGGATTATTAGCTGCACGATTGCAGGTTAGCAATGCAAGTTTACTTATGTAATTTTATAATGGTGGATGTTGCCACCCTGGCTCAAAAGTGGACGATATGTGCCCAAAAAAACATTTATAAATTTATGATTCATCCCTAAATGACAAATAACACATAAATGGTGATATGTCACTTAAAAGAACATTTCTAAATTTGCTCCTGTAATTGCTAAAAGTTCTCATGACAGGACACATAAAGCTGAATTTAATAAGCCTTACCTACCCATGCTAGGCAATTTCCTGGGCCTCCACAACCAAGGATACTTATGAGTAAAGACCTTGCGGCCTGTGATTACATGCAGCCACAATATTTGTGGGCAGTCCCCGAATTACAATGGTTAACAGTTCATTGAAAACAGCCCGGGCAAGAAATTTTTATGTCTATATAGCAAAGGGTAGGCTCCGACCAGAATTGCCTATGTCTCACTAGCTTTAGCAATGGTTCAGCTTCACTGTGCTAAAACAATGAATCCACTGAAGCGAATCTGGGCTACTTCAAGCCCAGGTTCCCAGGTAGAGGGTTAAAGATGTGATTATGAAGAACTCATTAATAAATCCATGTTTCTCATTAGTTTTAAAATCATTTTCGTCTGTTCACCTTGCAGCTGAACGACTGTCACAGGGGCGTTGTATTTGACGGTCTGGAGACCTTATTCAGTCGCAATCACACTGCCACAACTAATGCTATACTGAAAGCCTTCAACAACAGGAAATTCATCTTCTTTATCACTCTCAAGTTAGAGCAGACTGTACTACAGGCCAGAGAGAAGAGACAACAGGAGGAAAAAGGTAGACCTAAGTGTGAATTCCCAAAGGATAGGGACTGTATCTCTGAATTTTTGCTAGGGGTGGCCCTTCTTATCTTCTTACCCATGTTAGCTATATGATTTTTCATTAAAGCAATAACAGCACATTTTTTAAGGTGCCCCCAATTTTCCAAATATTTTGAGATTTTTGCACTGTTGCATTAGTAATTGGCTAGTAAACAATACCTGGAATGTTAAAGCTTAACATTCTGTGTCACAAAAGAAGGAATTTTGTTATTAGAATAATTAATATCGGAGATCTCTGATGATAATTCAACGGCTGCTGAAAACGTCCTTCCAATATGAAATAGCCGGGAAAATGCACCATGTACTTGTCTGTACGCTCTTCCATTAGTTGCTCCGTCGGTTCAGGGAAGTTCAGTTACAGGTCATTTTTGTGAGGTGCCACTATTTCATCATGAACGGACATAAATTTTGCGTTTCCAGCTTCGCCATTAAATTACTATCAGGATCCCGATTCTAATTACATAATCGCGTCTTTTATGACAAATACACATTTTTGAGCATTGTCTTTCTCAGGTATAGTTTATAACTATGCAAAAATCTCCAATCTCTTCAAAAATGTTCCATTATTGCTTTAAGTATTTTTGTAAGCATTGAAACATCCATTTTGTTTGAAAATTTAACTAGAAATGGCACAAGGTAGCAGACCTCTAAATAGTTCCGGTGAAAAGTGTGGGATACCTTTCACTGAAAGTAATATTCACACAAACTGCCTTTATCATGTTATATCTAGATTATTATTTTGATTGAAGGATTAAATTTGGTGTCAAAATGTAGCTGAGAGTGTGTAGATTACGAATATATGAGCAAACTTGAGACACAGAGTGATTTTGATGAAAAAATAGGACGGTCGGCACAAGCCTCGTAATGCGTTCTGACGATATTTTGAAAGTACGGAACACGCATTGCTTCGAATTATCGCAAATAGCGAAAAAGTGTGTCGTGAATCTTGTCACCATTTCGACAAAAATAAAAAGCGCACCGATTTAGCTAAATTTTTGATACCAAAATGTTGGGGTGTTTCCGAGCTACTTTTTGAGCTACGTCGTCCAAATATATTATATAGTCTTTACATAGCAAAATATTTAGAGGTCTGCTACAACAAGAGCATATCTGATTGTCGACATTTTCCAAGCCTGCCCTTTATTTTCACTGGTCACTCATGAAGAGTCCGCCTTTGGATTGTACTGTGAACTTCATCCCCCAATTTAAAAAGTCTTGGTTCTGATAAGATCACTTATGGTTGTCTTGTTTGACACTTCATACATCAAGAATTTCCTTATTTATTGATATATTGTTGATTTATATAATAATGCAGCTATTTTTCAGAGACTGGGGGTTATGCAGACCTCAAACTAACCTGGTGTGCATTCCACAAACTCATGCGCAACCCTACGTGTATACTAACTCATGCGTATGTCCTACATAACAGACCTTTTCATACCAGTTACACATTCCTTTGGATAAATTGGTCCACTCAGGCATGACATAGTATGCACGTAGATTTACGACTTAGATTCGGGAACGGACCCCTGGTAGGTGTAACTGAATCCCAGAAATATCAAGTTCGTATTTGTTTATGTATATGTACCACAGGAACCTCTCTGTTATTATCCATAGGGCACTAGGGTCAGTCTCTAACGATCCAATGAAGGTCAAATCAGTGAAAACTGTATGTTCATGACACTTGCTGGGTTTAGTCAGTGGTCGATGCCTAAAATTATGAAGGTCATCAAGTGACGTTTAAGGTCAAATCAGTCAAAATGTTTGTATGGTCATCAAACTAAAAGATTTCAAGGTCATTTTAGGTCATCTAAGGTCACAGTAAAACAACCCTGGATCAAAGGTCATCCAGGGGGCATTCAGTTGAATAAAGACCAAAAACTGCAAAGTTGTAGCATATCAAGAATGTCTGCAAAAGTTTGATGACTCAATTTATTTTATAAAGTTTCCCTCATGATTGAATTACCTTGGCTCCTGAGAGCTGAAAACATGATTTTGTAAGCTCATAAAGTACTGTGGGAAAAGTAATATTGGTCGACCAAAATAAGGTACTTTTCCGATTTTAACATCCAAACCAAACACCTTTTAGCCCTAAGAGTTAACAGGGTAAATGAGGAAAAATAGTAGCTTTCTTCAGACACCAAACTTTGACCACGTCTGGTAGAAGTTTGGATTTGGAGACGAGGCTATATAGCCATCGGGCCACGGACCTTTAATTGTTGATTGCTTCATCCTTCAGAGCGTCTTCAGAAGGAAAAAGAGGAGGAGGAAAAACGTCGCCTTGAGGAGATGTCTGAAGATGAGTACGATGCACTGACCGAGGAGGAGAAGGCTGAGATAGATCAGAAGAGACTCAAGGCAAAGAAGGAAAGACTGCTAAAGAAGTATGTATGGAGTGTTTTTAGTAATTATGTAGTAATATAATAATGGCATTTCTAAATAATAATAAAGATTTTTAAAAATTTATTTTAAAAAATTCCCTACACAGAAAATAAAATTTATTTTAAGTATATTCAAATGAACAAATAAAATCATATCATTAGATTCTATGCATAATAAAGGAAAATTGAACTTTATTAGATGCATGATGATGCTTTTTTCTCTATTGTTTTTGAAATATATTTTAGGAGCATTCTGCAGTCTAGAAATGTTAACCTGGCCATTTTCTGATGTAAAATATCCATATTATATAGTGAATGCAAGCTCAACATCACAATTTATTTTCTTGACAGGGAACTGCAGGAGAAGCTAGAAAGAGAAAGGAAGGAAAGAGAATTGGCAGCCCTCCTGGAAGAAAAGAGACTAGAAGATGACAAGTAAGAAAGTACAATCCAGTGCAAAAGTCAAGTAATTGCTTTATTCTGCCCCCTGGACCAATGTTGCGAGAATTGAATAAATGTGTTTCTGAAAAGAATTTGTTTTAAGTATATGATAGGAAAAATGATGAGATTAAAAATTTAGCATTTATTAGGTACAATTTGAGTTGCAGATTCCTTCTGTGTGTGTGTTCCATTTTGGTTAGGATGACTGTTTTTGTATCTTCTAGACAAAAACTTAGTCCAATTGCAGCCATTATTATGTTTTGAGAATCTTCCGTCCTATATTACTATACACATAGTAGAGACCCAATAAAAATGAGAGTTCAGTCATCAAATGCCAGCAAAAAAACCTGGGTGCCCAATTTTTTCACCACTTCGGACTCCAATCCCCTATCCCTATACTGCAACTCAGCTCTCACTGTAGATTAGGACTGTCAACCCTGGTGATGAGAATATATCCATATTTATGCGCTTGCTGACTGATTGGTTTATGCAATTTAAGGATGTTTCATTTTGGTGGTGGGGGTGGTCATGAGTTTGAGTCTTCTTGTTTTTGGTGGTTCCCAGTATTTGTTGGTTCCCAGTGTTTGGTGATTCCCATTGCTTGGTGTTTCCCAGTGTTTGGTGGTTCATGTTTTGGGTGGTTTTCAGTGTTATGTGGTTCCTGTTGTTTGATGTATTTTAGTTGAATGCCTGGCTGGGCCCATGCCTTTTATGGTTCCGGGTGTTTGATGGTTCCTGGTGTTTGATGGTTCCTGGTGTTAGGTGATTTCATGTCTTAGGTGGTTTCCACTTTTAGGCGGTTCAATGTCTTGGTGGATTCCATGTACTGGGTGGTTACCAGTGTTTGGTAGTTCCATACTTTTGCTGTTTTTCAGTGTTTCACAGTGTCTATTGGTACTTATTTGGTCTGCAGATTCCATGCATCTTCTTCTTTAGCTTATAATTATGGTTTCTTGTAATCCAGTTTTGTCCCAGCTAAACGAGGGTGGCTGAATACACCTCACACTCAGCAATACTGCTGTGTGAGGATTTATTGGGGCAAAATGAAATGTGTATAGCAATATAGGACACAAGATTCTCAAAACATAATAATGATAAAATTGGATTCTCTTTTCGTCCAATACCAAATTTATTGGTCTCGCCATGAGTTGAAAAATATTGGGCGAGACAAAGTCGAGCCCAATATTTCTTTCAACTCATGGCTTGACCAATAAATTTGAGTATTGGACTCAATGAATCAAATTTTATACCAAACTTGACCAGAAGAACCACTGACCCACACTTCATATGGTGTATTCTGATTGTGGTGAGAGCTCATGACCTTTGGCTTTTGACCCCCTTCTCAAGTTTTAACTTGCAGTATTTTTATAAAATCATTTTGACCTCTAGAAAACATTTTTTTTTTTAATTGAAAGAAAAAAACTACTTGATGGTTGGTCGGAAAATGTGGTTAAATCCGTATTAGGTATCCATATATTGCTCCAGATCTCGCTGAGTGCCAAGGAGGCAGCTCCCACTTTTGGTAAATATTTTTCGGAACTTTTGGAAAAGAATATTGGCATCTAAGAATATTAAATACATTTTCTCTTTTTAGAAACAAGAAGAAGAAAGGTGGTAAAGGACAAGAAAAAGAAGCCAAGGGGGCCCCTGCAAAGAAAGGTCAAGAAGGGGGAAAAGCTGGCCCCAGTGCCAGCCAGGTAGGGGTCAAGAAACCTGCAGGTGATGGCAAACATGAACCCCCAACCCAGGCTCCATCGGAGCATGGTTTGAAAGGAATACAGTCTACAGCTATTGAGAGGCCGGAGTCACACGGGACAGCAGGGAGTGAACCGCAGGAAGAAGGAGGAAAGTAAGTAACTATGGTAACAGTAGAAGGTTTTGCATTTGATATGTATTGAACATTGAGCTAGAATATAACCAAGAGGGGAATCGCGTGTATTATGGAATAGCCCAAGCCCGTAACCGATTTCTCTCACACACACCGCGCCGTGGTTGTTGCTGCGTAAATATTCGCGCGTCGTCACTGTTGAGGCGCAAGCACACGCATATAAAAATATGTGCTTCACGCGTTATGTTATCAGTGTTGCATTTCCCCAGTGTTCCATTGTCTGATCGGCCGATTTTTCTGCAATAATTATGCGAAAACCAATCGATTGAAGAAACCATGCTTCTTAAAAGATTCCTGCATCCCTAATGCACAAAAAGTCTCTCGATGACCCCTGTTAATTTTGCTTAGGAAAAGAGATATTTGAGTCCGAGTGATAGCATGTGGCATCAGTTGTTATTGTTGTTTTCACTCGCTAAGGGTGACGAACGTAAAATACCGCGTGTCTCATAAATATACATTAAGGATTTTCCAAATACGACGATACGTAAACCAAATATGGTGGTGCCCAAAACTATGTTAATGAAGTGCGTATGCTCATTATAATACTTTTGGGCACCTCGATTTTGGTTACGCCGTTTCGGGAGAATCTTCGGGTCTGGGGTTATATTTACGTCATTGGTATTGAAGTAACTTGAATGTGTAAAAAGGGTGATGCAGGAATTGATAGAGTCTTGAGAGTGCACTCAAGAGAAGATGGTGCCCTCATTTTGTAAGCCATCTCAAAAACAACTGATTTTTATGTGTTATAACCAAGAATAGAGGGTGCATTGAGTCAATCCCACAATGCACCAGTTTGGGGACATTTCACCTCAATAAGGTCATTTCACCTCAATAAGGTCATGTGATCCCACAAAATTCCTATTCTTAACACATAAAAACCCTGACTTTTACGCTCATTTTAGCCCACAAAGCATTAGTACTTAGGGAATTTAGAGCATGATCATGAAATGTCTTGTGGTTCATAAACTTCTGGAACACTTTTTATCCCAAAGTACTGACATAGGCACATTGCAATGCATTATGGGATTGATTCAAAACACCCTCTGAACCAAGACAGAATCTACCAGAGTTGAAAAGATTACGATTAAGAGCACAAAAAAAAAAATAAGATCAACAATGTCATATAAACAGAACAAGTTTCATTAGAGGGGAGGGGGAAAAATGTAGATTATGCTATACTTTGTCCAGCCGGAACTAAGGAGTGATGTCATAGCTTTCACACAGCTATTTCGTGTGCGTATCGCGCACACTGACTTTGTATGCTCGCGATTACAGCATTGGCTTACTGTGATTCGCACTTTAAGACTGCGTGAAAGCTATGACGTCACTCCTTAGTTCAGGCCGGCCGAAGTATAGTTATTTAAAATCTTAAGACAACATCTATCAATTTGGAGATGAAAATGATAAATATTTAAATTTTCAGTGATGAAATTTCCATTTAGACCTTAGTCACTGCAATTTTTCATTGCATCACTTATATATCTTCGCTTAAAAAAATGTTACACGCATTGATGAACTTATCTATACATAAAGATATTCAACACTTTCTTGATTCAAAATATGATGAAAAAATGTTAGAGACACAGGGAGGATGTCAGCCTTGTGTTCAAACTTGTTGTGTTTATAGAACTTAATTGATCTGTTGGCATGTTTCCTAACAAAATATCATTGTTGCTAAGAATTTATTGTAAGCAAGTTGTTCAAGATAAACAGAAGACCAACATTTTCATTTTAGAAAACGCAAGGGTAAAGACAAGGGTCGTCCCATATCCAATGAGGTGGTGCCGGAGCCCGAGGTTGATAAGGACCCTGCTAAGGAAGCTGAGCTACTACTAACAAACAGATTCAAAGCATTTGAGCATGGCATGAGAGACATAGAGAAGATACTCACCAGATGGGATAGGACCACCGGTAAGCTGGATTATCACTTCCTTCAATCCCATTTGGTCCAATTTTTATTACCTTGTCCACTGCCTTAGGGTAAGGATAGGGTTAGGGCTTAGGATTAGGATTTAGGATTAAGGTTAGGACTCTGGTAAGCTTGGGTTTGCAGAAGAGATTACCACTGCTTTCTTTCACTTCCATTTGGTCTATAGGATTTAGGTGTTAGGGTTCGGTACTAGGGTTAGAGAGCAGGCGGTGGCGGCCAAAGCTCATTCAACATAGCAACTCACCGAAAATATCAAAAGAATTTACAGCAATACGGAGTGCAAACCACAAACCAATTTGGGTGGGTCGGTCATGGGTGTTCCCATGACCCACCTTGTCCTTGTCCGTTATTCATACAAAAAAAAAAAAAAATCAGAAATAGCCCTTATAGTGGAGTTGATTCTTCAACTCCAACGGTTATTCCTTGACAACATATAAAAAAATTTTCGTCAAGATTTCGCTTTTACGTGTTAAACTAATGGCGACGTCTGAAATTGGGATTTCTTGGCCGCCCTCCCCTGCGTAGTAGCCTATGCGGCAGCTACACCATGTCTACCGCGGCAGCTACACCATGTCTACCGTGGCAGCTACTGCACAGTACACACTGGGCTAGTTGCGAGGCAGTAGCTGTGAGATAGGGTTTCCAAAGTACAAACAGTTATTAGGGATCAGTGATGTTTCTATTCTACAGTACCTACTCTAATTGCTACCCTGTAGTTGCCCACTAGGTAGAGAGAAGGTGCATTTGGTGTAGACAGTACTGGAGTAGACACACAGCTACCACGTAGCTACCCCGCAGTTACTACAATGCCATTTTGATAGTGGACGAAATGAGGGCGCTATACACTTGGTCTCTGTTTATCATTTGTTATCATTTTTGAGGAAATTCATTAAGAAATTTGAATCGGGCATCCTTAGAAACCCCATATTCCCGCATGTTCAATAAAAAATGTAATATATGCCAGAAATATCTAAAAATCAAAATTGGCCATGAGAAATAACCATACGTGCTGAGAGCCAGTGTAACCATGTAGCTACTCCACGATGGGTGCAGCCGCTGTGTGCACACTCTCCACCTATGGTGCAAAAAACAGAGAATCCTGGCCAGTGAGTGTACGTATAGTGGGTAGGTAATCCATGTCTACTCGGTGGTAGCTGCGTGGTAACTACCATGAAGAAATTGGCCGTTTAGGGTTAGGACTCTGGTAAGCTTGGCTTTGGGTAGGAAATTACCACTGCACCACAAGCTTTCCTGTATCGAAAAGCTGGTTAAGTTACTCGTGCATGCTCCAGCCGCCGGGCCAATCACAGTCGAGCAGCGAGAGCCCTGCCGATGTTTGCCGAACACGGAAAAAATTCCATCTTCGTGTGTTCGGTAGAGTGATTTTTAAATGGTCGTTGAGGGGTTGAATGTACTTGAATCTGGCAACCTAACAACAACCCTGAAGAGAAAATGGCGACTTACATGCAGCTTTTTAAATCTCGGAAATCGCTTGAGAAATAAGGAAAATATGACATTTTGCAGAACGCGTTCTCTCTGAGCATCGGGAATTTTCTAGTAAGTTGGACATTCAAGAACATTTTGGTGTATGAAATTTGTGACAAAATTCACAAATCCTTTGACTTTTTCGATAAATACTTGACTTTTTTCATAATCAGAAAACTATATATCGAATGTGTATACAAGTTTCATCTCCTTACATTTTTTTAGTTTGGTCTTACATTTGCGGCAAATATGACCAAATTTTCGGAATATTTACGATTTTGCAATATTAACGTGCATTGTGTAGTGCACTCGAGCAGCGCTACGTGTAGAAGACATGCATAAAGGTCGCACACAAAGACGTCCGCGCAAGCGTGACAACCTCACACTGGTGAGTTTGACCTTTACTGTATATGCACAAGGAGTTGGGTATTTTGATACAGTGATATGGGGTGAAAGATTGTAGTGCACTGCTTTCTTTCACTCCCACTTGGTCCAGTTCCCACTTTTTCCTCGATCTCATGTTAGGATTTATGTGTTAGGATTTGGTATTAGGGTAAGAGTAACTTTGATTTTGGAGGAGATTTCCACTCTCTTATGTAAGGGTTCAGTATCAGAGTTAGAGTTTAAAGGTGCAACGAGAGATTTCACATATCAGGTGTCCCCAAAAAATCGAAAGTAATGATTTTTTTCCTGATGTAAAGCTATCCATCAAAAATATCCCCATCTGAAAGGATTAAGCTGAGAAATGTTTCTTTGGTACAAAAAATATGAAATTCTAATTTTGTATAGGAGCAAATACGAAATTCAGCCTATGTTTTATATTGAAATATAGGCAAATCAAAATCACCTTTTTTCTCCCTTAGACATTTCTGTAGCCAAATACAATGTAAGAAATCTATTGAGTGTCTAATCTATAGGAAATTACTATTATGACACAATATTTGGGTGCCTCAAAATCTCTCATTGCACCTTTAATAATTAGGCCACCTGTAACTTTTTTTGGGAGGGGGGATTACCACTTAGTCCACTCTCATTTTGTTCAGTCTCACTTATCCACTATTCACTTGATCTACTATCTCAGTCAGTAGGTTCGGGAGTTAACCTGCTGAACACTACTTGCCTTTCATACATCATTCTGATTGGCTAAAAACATCATATATTTATTTCAATAACCAATTGTAATGCAGCTTCTAGCCCTCTTTAGCCTTACCACTCTTCTGACCACGTTGCTGATTGGCTCAACAAATCACATAAGTTCATTTGTGACCAATCAGCAAGTAGTTGGAATGGAGAATGTGAGAATTGGACCAAATTTAAGTGGATAAAGTGGCAACTGACAATAGTCTAGAGCTAAAGGATTTAATTTGTCAAGTTGAACAAGCACACTTTACAATTTTGTCATGTAATGCTGTAATGCCTCTTTCTATTTTATGCATTTCATACATTACGAAATGATCCAACTAGTGCATTTTTTGTGCTCAAAAAAGCCATCAGACACCCCTTATGCCACATTAAAATTTCGGTGCGCCCATGCCTAGTAGCGGTCCCACGCTAGCATCGGTACGCCCATCACTATCGCCACTGGCATGCATGATCCTTTGCTCTTTTTTGTGTCTCAGTTCGGGGCACCCTGTTGAATTTTTATTGGGATATTTATACATA
>JAMKCH010030544.1:0-17022 GCA_023653785.1 Ophioderma brevispina | reverse complement strand
GGGGATATGTAATGGGAGGACACCTTCTTAAGGAGGTTAGTAATGTAGGATAATTTATTAGGTGATATTTATTATGAGATTTTATAGATATTTTTTATATGGGTATAAATATGAATTGTGACAATGCATTGTGGGTGAAACATGTTGGGTGGCTCACTTTTGGTTGGTATTTGCAGGTTTGTAAAAGAATAAGGATTAGTTAATGTATTGTTTTTGTCCTTTACGCCTATCGGTAGTTTTAATTGACCATCACAGAAGGGGCACGCCGGTAGGGTCGCTCGCTGGGGTGGGTGTAATTTCTGGCGCGGCCAAATCCTCACTCGATATTTTGGTTTCTTCTGCGGCGGACCTGTTCCGTTTCGCTCCTAAAATATGATTTGTATTGGTGTCGTCGTGTCGTCAAATATAAACTCTTAGTCTTTAGGTATATTTGTTCGTCTCCAGTCTACGCTAGTTGCATTCAGCACCATTAGCTGTTTGTAACTGACCACTGTTCCATGTAGAGAAAGCTCAAATCTACACATCAACCTATCTGCACAGCAGAGCTGGTAGCCAACTCAAAGAGGTCAAGGATTCAAGTATCTAGGGTCATGTTGCCGACAGCAAGAAAGACTTCCTGTCACGCAAAGGACAAGAGTTGGAATGCCTTGCAATAAACTACACCACTTATGGGCATCTGGTATCTCCAATTCAACCAAGCTGAAATCTTTAGAGCCTGTGTAGAGAGTATCCGTTTATGGACTGAGACCTGGACCATGAAGAAAGAGAAAGAGCTCAGGATAGAATGGATGGCACTTACACCAAGCTTCTATGCGAGTGAGTACAAACATATCCTGGCGTGAGCACAAGACCAAAGCATCATATTATATGGAGATAGCCCTCCAATTTCATCTTCTGTTGCCAGTCACTGTCATCTTGCGATTGACCAAGTAGTCTAGAAGTCACAGGTTGGAAGTTACCAGCCAAAAACAGGTGGTCGTCGCCCCTCTTTAACTACATTGATGTGGTTGATCGAGACATCCAGAAGGATCCATCTGACATTCCCCACTAAGGACAAAACGGGAACATTTGGCGCTACATGGGAACAGTATCTCGGCTGCGGCCGTTTCCCGCCGTTAGATATAGACATCATAAGTACATCATCTTTACTCAAAGTATAATCAGCCTTCCAAAGTCCCTCTAGTCCCAAACCATTTTATATATTCAAAGATTCCAGAAAACTAGTAAAAGTTACAACTTGTGGAAGGCTAAAAAACTTTTTAAAAAGTACAATGCGAGAAAAATGAGCTTGAAGTTGCAGTTTAGTACAGACATCATGCAGATTTATTTTTCTTTCGCAGAATCAATTGTCAATTATCATCATTTAGTGTAAAATGCCGGGCCATAAGATATTAATGCAAGGCATCATATAAAACAAAACCAATGTTTTGAAATTTTTTACACGTGGAGTCAACTTGATGACGTTATCAAAATTTGCCAATAACGACTAGGTGGAATACTTGAAATAAAACATAGATTCCTACTCAGAAATCCAAATGTATATGAGAAGTGTTAAAATGTGAAATATATGCGAATAAATAATGTGCTTACCAGAGAAACAAATAGTTACGTATTTTAGACTCGGATTAAAGAGAGAAATTAGTTGAGAAAATTGCAATTGAAAAACTCTATTTTGTACAGTGCAATAGGAAAAAATGAAATTAAAAGTCTTAACACAAAAATGTAAATATCATAAGCTTCCAAATAAAGTGCAATAGGAAGGCTGGTTGAAAGATTAAGTCAAATATGCAAGAAAATAAATCGTAAAATTTCAGATTTTCCCCCAAAATTTGATGACTCATCTTTGATGGTAATATCGATTTTTTTTTTTTGCAATCCCGGGAATTTTACCGACCTCTGGATTCGTAATCCGGAAGTTTTAAACAACCAGTTAATGTTCAGTCCTGCAAAAAAGTTCTGTCGAGGGGTAACCTCCCTACTTTTATACAGTGCTTGGGGCCCTGACTAAATACTAGTAATTTTCGATATCGGAAATTAGTAGTATTTGAAATGTTCATTTTTCGATATCGAATTTTGGTAGTATTCGTTATATTACTAATATTCATATCAAAAAGTAGAGTAGTATTCGAACCCCCCCGGTTTGGAACCCTCAAATGTTGGTTAGTTTTTCCTAAAAAAACGACTCGTGCACGTACTTGTTATTGGTTAGAGGCTCTCGATAACATGCTGCTTTAGTTAGATCGTCGGCCGTAGGGTGGAGCTGAAGGAGTAACATGGCCAAGTAATTCTGTCCGCCACAAGTCCTTTTCCAATTTGGGTCTACTGTAAGCGAATAAATACGCTCGCATTATCTTGATGTATATTTATAAAGGTGTGTACTGGCCGTTCTTTCGCACAGTATCATTGTATGTCTGGTGGGAATTGGGCTTTTGAACTGTGCCACTGTGTTTGGCCTGCACATTTGTTTTGATGTATTGACAATAATGTAGACTAAAACTCTCTGCCAATTCCTTTTTGCTTCGTTAAAAAAATAAAGGCCCCGCATTCCCACGCCAGACAGGCACCATACAACGCACAAGGGAATGAACTTATATTAAGCCATTTTCACGTGTATTTCAAAGGGAGGATTATTGGTGGTGTACGCCCTTCTAATCTTCCAGCTGTGTCTTCTTGTAACAGAATAAAAAAAAATCATGTTCATCATTTCATTCGTTGGTTGCTTTCAATATAATCCACAAACATGCTTAAAAAGTAAATAAAAATACGTCTTCAAACAGATTAATTGCAAATATTACAAATTTATTGACCAAAAATCTGTATGCATTACTCCATAGAGAAGCACTGAGTACACGGTACGAAACACTACTATTTTTTGAGCGTTACCAAATTTCGACGCACCACCGGTTGTACATGTTTTGACCGACCCCAAAATAAACCACTCACGCTGTTCAAGCTTGTTGCTGGGGGAAAGGTCATTAGTGCTGGTTGTGGATGTTTTGGGGTATTCACGGTACGAGGCAGATCATTCGATTCGATTCAAACAATTGTTCAGGCGACTATAGCATATTGTAAAACAGATGTTCGCGTTGTTGTCCCATTGTTTTGTAAAACAGATGCTCTTATTGTTGTTTCCAATCCCGGATGTTTAATGCAATACCTTTATTTTAGAGTGGTATAAATTACGGCGGTCTGGTAAGTATGAGCGTGCAGCCTAGTGACGTAGCACCGTGGGAAAATGTTTGGTGCCCGTCAGAGCCCATAGAGGTTGTGTATAAAACAACCCGATAGCAATGTTCAATTTTCTCAATGGGTTCTATAGGTTTAGACTCAGTTGAGGGATGTACGTAAGAGAACAAAATTTCTGACTCTCTGATGCAAAAATATCCAGAGAACCCCTTCGTTTACTTTTTCGGAGATAATTGAGATTACGTTTCATTTATACACATTTTCTATGGGGGACTGATAACGTTAGTCTTTCACGGAGTACCATTTGAGATAATATCTTGCGCAGTCTGTGACACAGTATACACCGTGGGTAAGTACTTTCCGGACCGCCGTAGGTGTAAATATAGAAGAATAATGTAGTCTGATTTTTATTCGTGTCACTTCATGTATATTGTCGAGGGTTTGGTTTAATTTGGAGGGGATGTGTAGGTACTGAAATTGAAAAAATAAGCCGAAGATATGATATAGTGGAGTTGATACATTATTAAGTGCGAATGCATTGATACTGCAGATAACATATTCAAAATTTGGTATAATTAATTTAAAATAAATTTACATTTCATGATCCTTTTGATCAATAAGACACGCTCTATTATTTTACATAGTCACATGTCATAAGTACATTAATATGTTACTAGTTCACATCAAAGAATGGATTAAATCTTACAAATTGTAATCGATTTGCCGTGAGACAGTTGGCCTCAATCCATGCTACATAGTCTGGTCAGGTCCGAAGTAAAGTGAAGCAAAATAAGGGAACGCGGGCAGCCCAATCCCTACCCCGACGTGGTACCATAACAGACGAATAGCCCTGCTTACCGGTGGTAAAATAGTGTTTTTTGTACCGTATACTCAGTGCTTCTCTTTTAGACTATGGGACGTGGACCAAATAACCAACTGTATAACAAATTCTGTAGTCCCCATCGAGGGCTAATGGAAAACCAAGTGTAAATTCATAATAAATTATTACAATAACAGTACTGTCTGTTCCCGCACATAAAACTGGCACATTTTCTTAAAAATAAATAAAATGTCACCTCAATTTCTTTTTCCCAATATCAGAGACCAATGGATGTGTATAGACTTCAGCAAACCATGAGCTAAAGATATTACAATGGGCCCGGTATGTGGGGCCATTGTTGTAGCCAGGTGTTACCACCTCCACGATTCGGGTTGAGTGACAAATACCCGTCCTCTCTCACAATAACTAACCAGTGTACATTATAATATAGGTCGTTGACACTACATTTTCTTCTGAAAACGCGGTAAATTGTATAGAAATGAAGTTAAGCAATATGTTACGGATTTTGGTTCTGCACAAAGTTGTTAGGTCAAAGCTTGCCCTGCAACATTCTCTCATGATGTTTGTTCATGTTTCTTCCTTTTCTAATATATGATGAAAAATATGGCCAAAGTTAATTGAACCCGCACTATATAAGCTCAATATTTATTTATCTGTGAATGAGGATCGTATTTTGTCCTGAAAAAGTACTGGAAAGCGGTAACAGCTGAAATCTCATCATGCTGCGCGAACAATATAACAATGGTCCAGCCTGCACTCCCAGATGAAGGGAATCTGAAGTGTTTTTCCTACACCGCATACCGGGCCGGTGATTGAATGTCTTTAAACCAATTGTTTGCTTAATCTATGTGTATCCATTGGTCACTGTTATTGGAGAAATAAATTGAAGTGACGTTTATCTTTTTCCGAAATGTGCCAGTTTTATTTGTGGAACAGACGGTTATATGATTTTAATAAGTGATTATAGAATTTACAATTGGTTTTGGCCCCTAGCCCCGATGGAGACCACACAACACAGGATAGAAGGGCATGTCCCATCTATTATATGGGTAATTCATTATACAGATTTTTGGTCAATAACTTCGTAATATTTGCAATTAATATTTTTTTTATTTTTTTTATTTTTAAGCATGTTTGTGGATTCTATTGAAAGCAACCGACTTCAAATGATGAAAAATGGATCTTTTTTTTTAATTCGTTACAAGAAGACACAGCTGGTAAGATCCGGGGGGGGGGGGGGAACTGGGTATTCTGGTCGGGTTAACCACCGAGTTTACAAAAAAACGCGAGACCTGTGCAGGTCTCAGACTTGCAATATAGGGTTCAAATTCAGCCTAGTCTCTGTCGTCTCACATAGGGTATCAAATGTCACTTTCAGTTGCAGATGAAGTATAAAATCAGCTCAACAGGAATCACAATACCATAAAATACTCAATTGGAGGTGTCTTAAATCCCATGTAAAAATTTTGTAATGGTAATATTGCTTGGCCCCAGGTCTCGGATAGTGTCTATTTGAATAGGTCTGGTCTCGGATAGGTATCTATTTGAACAGATCTGGTCTCAGTAGGGTATCTTTCAATATTTCTGGTCTCATATAGGGTCACCGCCGGAAACCTTGTAACTCGGGTTGGGTTACCGGGGCTAGTGTACAGGTCCCCCCCGGGGGGGGGGGGTTAGATCCAGCAGTCTCCCAGCTATCTTGCCCGAAACCTCGTGTAATGCGAGTGAAAATTGCTGGCGCAGTGGCTTGAGAAATAATATGTATCAAAGGTACCGCGCGGCGTAGAGGGCTATTTAATCGCCTAAAGTAAATGGGAAAAGGAACGTGGTATTTTAATCAGTTTTCAGGTCCACGTACGATTGGAATCTAAAGCAGAATATTATCGAGAGCCCGTAACCAAACAATACGTGCACGGTCGTTTTTACACTCGAAAAAACTACCAACATTTGTAGTGTTACCATATACTACTACTTTTTGATATCGAATATCAAAATACAGCCATTGTAGATGAATCGCCTTCCAACTCTACCAAACAAACTAACCACGCTACATAAAAGTCGTATTGATTTCATGAGCTTGAATGGTGGCGCTCTATGACCAAGGTCGTAATCGTTACGTTCCCGCAAAAAACTTGAGATTTCTCAATCTTACTTCATAAAATTATCAAACAAGATAAATTGCTTAATACAGGACTATCAACATCCAGGAATACGCTGGGACAAATTTATCGAGGAAAATATCTGCAATTATTAATAGAAAATGTCAGAAGAATCGTCGTAGCAACTGACAACTATGCGGGAGCTTTGAATAGCAATGTACGCAACAATGCCAACACAGGTGCACGGCAAGAAACAACAACAGCGCAGACAACCGCCCGTACTGTTTTTCAAGAACAGGGATGCAGTTGGGTACATTGACCAAAGTAGTGGAGGGGGGGAGTGGGGGGGGGGGGGGGGCGGAGGAAGGCCTGCCCCAATGAAGAGTCTACACACAGCTTTGTAAAGTTATTCGCAATGAATACATAGAAGGTGTTCAGAAGATATGTTGGTTTGTGGCGGCTTTACATCAAAGAAACAGATTTTACTGCCTCGTGTAAACTGTTTAGCTGAAGGACTGGAATTCGAAGAGGTACTGATTTAACTATTCATGAAACAACCCCTTCTCAGAACCAAAAGAAACACAGTGGGTAGTTCGTGTCACGGACTGCCACTGGTCCGTTCACGAACCAGGAATCAATAAATGCCCCTCCGGGGTGTAGTGCAAAATGGGAGAGTGGGTTAAAGAAAAATTACGTGTAGGTGGTACACTTGTCCACAATTTTTCAATGTCCATAGAATAGTGGAAATTAAGAAACCGAGTACCCCTCTTCCCCTAACTTGGCCGTTAATGACTTTAAGCCCAAGAAATTCCACCCTGGCCAACCACAACGTAAGGATGTCATGTTCCCACTGTCAGAAACAGGGCATTATGCGGCTACATGCGGAACCCTGTAAAGTGCAGATATGTGAAAGGAAGTCACACTGATGAGTCATGTCCTCGAAGTCAGCAACTTCTCAGGCCTGAAACTAAGGAATTTTAGAAAGACAAAGTGAAAACAAAGAAGCCGAGCTCAACAGAACAAATGTTGGCAGGGAACGCCGAGTAAGATAGTGACAAATCAATGCAGACAACACAAGGCAAAAATCCTAGGGCACAAAGCTATTTAAAACTCAAGCCTGGTAAATAGAAATTACCAAGAACCCCTTCTCCCCCCTTTCAAGTCGGCTAGTAGAACAGGAAGAAGTGCCAAGCATAATACTGAGGATAACTTCCATCTGATGAGCCAGATGGACAGTGTGACACTGAAACCTGAAGAATCCTCATATAACTCTGCAAATGAGTCTGCTTCTGAAAAACCACAGTACTCAAGCTTAAGTACTGTGTCACCCTCACCAAACCAGAGCAAACAGAGTGGGGCAAAGAGGACGCAGAAGGGTAGAAGAGAAGAAGGCAAGAAGCAAAGCAATCAAAATGACATGAAACATGCATGGAACTATAAAACCATCCATAGAGTAATGTTTTTGCAGCGTCACTGGTAAATATGAAAGTACTGTGTCTGGTCAAATCTGGTGCACATGTTACACATATATAATATGTTCAACATCACAGAAAAAAAATTGTTTAAAAAATACTTTATATTATACTATTTGAAACTATGCCTGAAGGTGATCTAAATTCCCATGAATACTGACAAAACATGCATTAACATCGTCCTCTCTTAATTTGAGTCTAAAAACAAACAAAAACGTGATCTTATCAATATTTGGATTTGTCAACAGAAAGCGCATATTTGTCTCCTTCGCGAGACTTTTTTTTAGACAAAGATTTAGAAAGCCTTATTAAGCATGAGTGGAATATTGACTTTTTAGTTCTTTTGGCTCTGCACAAAGCAGAGGCGTGGTCGATAATGTATAGAAAGAGTCTAGATTTAAAAGTCTAAAATCATGTTGCTTAAGACGGCAGAAGTTTGTAAATTTAGAACTTCAAGAGACCCCTTTTACGTTAATTAATTTAATGCACCCACCATTATAAAAATAGGGGACCTTTCTTCAAGAAAACATATTTTGGATAAGAGAATGCCGCCATTCTTTGGTAATTGGAGGTGATTAAATTGTTAAAGATAAAATTAAAGATACCATGACTACTAAAAAATAAAATGTTGAAAGCAAAATTTGTGAAAAATTATGAACAATGTAATTGGTGGATATCTGGAGAAAAAAATTGGCCTAATGGAAACAATTTACATGGCGTCAACTAAATTTACACTCAAGGTTGGACTACTGGTTGATACAAAAACTTTTAATAAGTAAGTTTGAGACTACAGATATAAGACCATCCATAAAATCTGATCATAATGCTGTATATCTAAGACGTAATGTTGGTCACTAAAAAATGGTCCTGGTTATTGGAATTTCCAACTCTTCGCTTTTGAATGACAGAACTTCAAATTACAACTAACAATTATTATTGAAGAGTGCATTAAAGACCTGTAAAAACGTCAAATTGTCGAAACAACTTACTTGGGAAAAATGTAAAATAAGATTAAGGAATTTACAATCGGGTACTGTAAATCAAAAGGAATGTAAAAGAGATATTATCTTTGAATTAAGAAAAAGGTGTAAAAACTTTAGAAGAAATTTGAACGAGGTGAGTCAAATCTTAAAACCTATTTACATAGAATCAAAACAGAGAGACTGGTAAAGGTATACAAGAAATGACGAACGGTGCAATTTTAGATCTCGAGTAAATGCATGAGGAAGAGAGACAAATTCAAAGTATTTATGGATTAGAGAAAATCACAACGTGAAAATTCAATCGTAAACTAAATCAAACAAGGGAAAACGAATTACAAATATTGATGGACTGCTTAACGAAACTATTGATTATTATTCTAAGCTCTACACTCAAACATCAATATAAAACAATGTCAATAGCATGTTAGGAATACAGAAGCACGTCGATAAAATGAATGAGAATGTTTTATGTGAGGGTCTATTGACCATGGATGAGTGTACCAAAGTAGTTTACCATTTTAAAGATAATAAGTCTCCTGGCTGTGATGGCCTAACGCCCCGATTCTATAAAGACATTTTGGGATGGTTGTTCAAGCCCTGTTATTGCTTCACTTATGAGAAGTTTTTTGCCGGTGAATGTCCTTCTCACAAAGACTAGGCATTAGTAAATTACTTCAAAGAAAGGGGAAAAAATCACATCATCTGGACAACATAGACCCATAACTTTGTTAAATTATGATTATAAATATGTTACGCTGTCCTTCAAATGCGTTCAAAGAGTCATCAAGAATATTATTAGCGAAGATCAATCGCGGGTAACATTAGGTGTTTTATTGTTAAAACATTAGACTCATTGAAGAGTATTTAACATGTTTGTAAGAACATGAAACATGCTGCCATTCTCTTATAGATTTTCATAAGGCTTTTGATTCGGTATTGAGTTGACATTCTTGTGAAAGTGTCTTAAAAAAGTTGGATTTGAGAACTTTTATAGTGGGTGAAAACCATTTATAATATATTAAATTTTATAGGCAATTAATGGATGTATCTAGTCTTTTGATATTACTTCGAGGTATCAGACAAGGTTTTCCCCTTTATCGCCTTTTGGTTTCTTATTGCGCAGAATTATGTTCTTTGGAAGTATAAAAAATCAGCCAAAATATTAAAGGCTATACGGTCAATAATAATCCAGAATTAGAGATCAAAATTGCGCAAATGGACTTGATGAACTACCATTTTTCGTTTAGATATGTCATCTGTTCATCACGTGCTAAACGACCATGATAGATTTAGCGCTGTATCTGGAATCACATGAATAAAACAAAAACAAGGTGGTTCTATCTTGGCAATGATACATCGTTATTAAACCATAATACTGAAGCAAGGGGATAAAAAAGGAGGGGGGAGCGAAAGGAAATGAACCTTTTAAAAGCCTTGGAATATATTTTGGGACAAATTGTCGTCAATTAACATTTGAATTGGAGTCCGAAAGTAACCAAACTACAAAACGTTTCTAAACCGTTGGAAAACAGAAAATTAACGTACTTTTGGAATAATTGCAATAATAAAAACTCTTGTAATCACAAATTTTTTTACAATGGCAGCATTTATAAAATCCCGAATCTTTTAAAAGGGTACTAACTGATTCACATTTTTTTTTGTGGGGTTCTAGCAGAGAAAAAGTTAAAGAAGTGTAGTTTCAAACAAATGAAAGAAGGGGTTTACAAATGATAGACGTTGGATGTCACGTTAATGCTTTACGAAATAAAGTGGATCTCTAGACAGGTTAGAAATGATAATGGAATCTGGGAACAAAATCTTAAAAACTTTTGAACCATATGGTGGGATAACATTTCTGCTCGAGCGTCGATTGCAAAAGCACCGATATTCATCATTTTCTAGACCAGAGGAAAATTCCAATTTTCTATTACGATATTATACACAACATGGTTAACTTAGTGATGAAAAACGATTTGATATGTGGATCTGAATGAAAAGATATCATCTGGGGGACTAAACGTCTTCGACAAAATGGAAAAGTACTTTTCTACAAGCACAGGAGGGTGGGAAATGAGAGGGGAGAGAAAGGACGAATCCCACATGGAAGATAGTGGTGGTGGGGGGGGGGTGGGTTTGATTAAATCAGTAATTATAAGTCTAAAACATGTTATAACATATATAGATTTTCTTGTTCTTAATTTCCTATAAAATTGTTTGTCCAACAAACATGTTGACCTCTATTTACACGTCGCTATTCCCGATGAAATAAAACGTCATATTAAAATGAAGAACTTACGTACTACTGACCAAAAGTCCACGTAACTATGTTTAAATGTACTCGAAATTAAAAAAAATTTATTGATTTTTTAGTTTTTTTGAATTTTGAGAAATAACATGTTTAATGAGACACCACGAAGCACGTAGCATACAAATATTGGGAAAAACATGGTTTTAAAACCACAGAATCATTGGTTAAGCACCTTTTCTTTTTTAAGGTACAGAACGATAATAATAAAATGGGACAATTACAATTTTAATATCTTGGTATAACCAAATTGTTTGTAAAAAGAATTTAGATAAATGGAATCTTAGAATTCACATGTCTGCAACTTCTGTAATCAAATAGATGATATGGATCATTTTTTGGTAAATTTAACTCCAATGCATCATTTTTTGTCTGAATTTGAAAAATATATAATGTCAAGTCACCAACATAAGTCAATTTCACATATCTCTATAACAAAATTGTCTTGGCGGGACATTGAACAAAAGCATTATGCTTTTATCACTATCCTGATTGATCTAGGCGTGCGTTTTCGATTTACAAATCAAAATCATTTATATGACAAAAAAGAAAACATCAATCACATTATTATTTATGCATTAAATCAAAAGTTTTTATGAATATGTGACCAAATCTTCAAAACAACACAAGTAGAATTTCAGTACAAGAAATTGCGACGATACAATGATTTAATGGCATATAAGAATTAACATGCCTACTAGTCACAGGAACAAGAAATGTCTGAAACTGATTATCAATAAAGTATACTTCTAAAAATAGCTGAAAATGTTTTGTAAGTTGTTTTTAATGGAAAAACAATTGTTTAAATAAGGCATAGCTATAGCCTCTTTGAGTGGAAGATTAAAAAAGTATTGATTTTCCTGGATCAACGTACAACCTCTCGTATTAATAGAATAGTCGAGAACTCTTAATGAAGTGATGATGAATAAAAATCCATTCTTACACTTAACCTTTGGGTTAAGTATAGTATGCGTGCCCAAATCTTACGTGAAATTCGATGCGGATCAATGTGGATCTTCGTGGCCCGCGTAGTGTTCCGCACAGCTTAGGATTGCCTTCGAGGCAGCTTTGTCTACAGCGTTCTCGCACTGCACGCTTAATCCCGCTTCTGTTACGCATTGCCTACGTGCTCTTACGTGCATACCTTTTGTTTGAATGTCGCGACAGTCATGCTGTAACAGCGTGATATGCGTCGTGTTGACAGCCCAACGCACGTCCACATATAAATAGATCTGGATTTCGGAGTATCACATTAATGCGGATTTGGTGCTTTTGCAGATTATATTCTATATGGTTTATCGTGTACAAGAAATAACGCATGTTGGCGTATCTCCCTTGTCGGCTGTTGGCGCAGGCAGGGGCGGATCCAGGAATTCTCACTAGGGGGGGCCCTCCGTCACTATTCGCTTTTACAATTTTCCGGCTCGCTTCGCTCGCGTCGGGTTAGACCAATTTTTTTTCACTCGGGTCTACCTTCTGAAGAGCGGTGGTGGGGGGGGGGGTTGTGGGGGGTGGGGGAGTGTCAACCGCCTATTCTTTTTATTTTTTCAAGCACCAGCGCAAGAGCACCATCTCGTACTCGGAAAATTTTAGAAATGAGTCTGCAAGGGCGCACCACAAAAGGTCATTTTCCTAGATATCCGGGGCGCCCGGCGCCCTTTGCGGCAAAAGGCATTTTCTACATCTACAAGGCGCCCGCGCCCTTTGGTTTGCAAAAAAATAGGGGGGGGGCGCGCGCCGGGTGCGCCCCACCCTAAATCCGCCTATGCGCGTAAGACGAACATTCGCTCATATAAAAATGCAAAACTACACCACCAGAATCAGCCAATTTTTTGGGTAACCTACTTTTTTCCCACAGAGGGAAACTTATTACCAAAAAATATTATCTCGCTCAAAAAACAGCACATACACATTACATTTTACATGGGTACATAATTATAAGAACGTACAAACGGTGTATAGTATCACCCTAATCGTAACATTGCATACCCTATAGCTTCGCCAATAAAGTATTTGTTTTTTAGATAAATGGAGCAACAAAAACGGCGGGCAACTTGCTCTTATCGAACACAATAGCATTCCATAGAACACCTGTTTAACAGAATGTTTATCCCGGTGACGTTTTAGAGACATGCCTCCCATGTACGCGCAATACAATGAGCTCACTGTTGGCTGATTCTGTAGTCTGGTTTAATGTCGCTTATCCACTTTCAATAGGGAACAATTTTGTATAAATGAACGGCTCTTAACCACCTGCTTGGGCTCTTTTTAGGATGACCAATTGGCCATCAGTGCTTCAATTACGAGCCCAGGTTTCCAATCCATTGTATAGAGATCAGTGTTCGAACCCTTAATGCGCGGTTCAGCATCTACGTACTTTTCATGGACCGAGTAGCGCTTCTTTTATTATGTGATTTCCTAATTTTATTTTAAAAACTTATTTCTCAAATTCCGGCTCATATTTATAAAATTAGGCACAAATTGTATGTCAATTTTAATAAATATATATAGATTTTAAAGGAAAACGTTAAATACAGCTGTGGTTTTTAATTTCAATGTTAAAAGTAACGCGATAGTCCCCTTTCCTACGGCCAGAACTGAGCTAACCACCGATCATCTTTCAGTTTGGTGTGAAAGACTAAACCTGGCTTGTGGCAAACGATAGCGTAAATAAGCAACGTGGGGCTTCCTTCAATCGTCTATTCTTCGAAAGTTAAGCGTGAAAATGGGGTTTTCTTGCGCAAGGATTTCCAATTACCATGCAAACCATCTGGTACGTCATATTTAGGGATGTGTCATTATATATGTGCCGATAGTTTCATACCAATAAATACCTTTATGAACCCTTTCCACAATCTTCCTCCAAAACAACAAGGAGATATTACATTGACCAAAGAGATGCACTAATGTTTCTTCATCATCATTACGAATGTGCACAGACCTTGGTCCTCTTACCAATTTTATAAATAATAGAGTTAACATGCCGAACCTATGATTGATTCATAATCTGAAACCATCTGGTAATTTGGTGACTTAGTCCATTTAAAAAGTAAATTAAAAATAGTGGACCAATCGTTAGTATCAAACTGAAGGTTCATTTTTGATATTCCATTTATCGTAATTTCCTCGAAATCTACGGTTTTCCTAGTGATGAGGCATCATAAATTCGTCTCAACCTTTATGATCTTTCAAAATTACCTCAAAATTAAAAGGCTAAATGGACATAAAATATTTGAATTTATTACGTCAATATCAGTTATAAAGGGACTTTTTCAAACCCTCACTATCCCACCCGATTCAATAAAATTTGTGCGAATATTATATTATTTCCTAAAACTATCAAGGGTGAGAAAATTGCCATCGTGATCCAGAATATCAGTTATAAAGCTCACCCCTCTCTTGGCCCAATGTGAAATAGACAGTTTTACCACCAATCTTTTATTTTGTCATTATACCATAAACAAAGTTTTAATATATCACATTGTACTAAGGGGGGTGGGCCTTAACAAAAAAAACACCAAGCTGATAACCATCGTACCAAATGTGGTTATTTGTTGGCATACAACTTTTTGGAGGTATCTAGTGAACATAAAGTGGAATGATCCGAAATATTCTTCAATTGTGGTTGATTTTTTTCCTCGTCGAGATTAAAAAAACAAACCTTTTTTCACAAAGGCCGTCGTCCCCTAGCGTGACTACCCTGGGGTAAGGGCTCGATAATTTTAAATTATGTGCTACAAAACATGATAAAGAGTAGTTCTGTGTTACCGGGTTACTATCAGCTAAAGGGGACCAAACTTTGGGAGGTCCCCCTCCCCATTCCACGAATTCTTAAAAACCGAGTCTTTGACAAGGATTAATATCATGAAACGTTTGTAACAAATGAGAGTTGTAAATGCAACATGGTCATACGAGTATTAAAAAAACAACGTTTAAATTTTCGTGACAAGTAAAACTGTCGGCATTTTCGAACAATTATACACTGGCAGGAAACAATGCGAACAGGATTAGAGAAGAAAATGAATGCAACAACACCACTGCATGAATGCTAAAGTGTCAAGAAGTGACAGCAAATGACTCATCGCCATTTTGGAATGCGTCATCAATAAGTGAGTCAATGGGTCTTCTTTTTGGGAGCTAAGAAGGACTCACTAACTGCATTGTGAGCAATTGACTCATATTGGAGGCTTTATGATGGTCAAATGACCACGGTTTAGATGGAATAAGTGTCTCAGTACACGGACAAATGAAGAAACTCACCAAAATGAGTCCTTTGACTCAGTAATTTTTTTGTGCATCATGCATGATGCTTCATTTCCAGTGGTATTTTTTTGCTATTCAAGTTTTTTTTTTTTTTTATGACAAATACAGTACGTCGATGATAAAAGAAATTTTATGCTTACAAGTATAAAGCAACACAGCAAAATGCAAATGCAATTACGGACCGTGCAGGCCATGGCTGAGAGTCCTTGAAAGGAATAGGTGATGACCACCTTTTCCAAAAGGCCAACTACTTCTGTTCACTTATTTTTTTTTTTATGTGATAAGAGTACGAGATGGTGCTCTCTTGGCAATTGTTTTGTAGATAGATTTTCACGCAGACTCTGGAATGGCTTTCAACAAGATCTCGTCCATTTGCACATTACTCGGAAAGCTTGAAAGTAAGTGGAGGGGGTGCAAAGTACAGGCTCCGCGTAAGCCATCCTGAGTTGATTTTTATCGTACGTTTAGTGTTTTGCGCTGTACATACATTATCCTAACCTGCATGCACAACATACAATCCTTTTTTCGTGGTTACACCAGATGGTGGATCACGTAAAAGGATGTACGTGTACACAGATGGTGGACTGTACAATAATGGAAGAGAGAGAGATGGTAAACCCCCTGTTCCCCCTGCGGCACATATCCTTGGCAATTAGGAATGATTTAAGTGCCAGCAAGTATTATTATATTCTTAACGTAAGGCATTGAAAAAGATTATGTCTCTCAACAATAAGGAAACGAGACTGGAAGAACTCTTACAAAACAAAAATGATAGAGCTCCGTGTCCATGACCTGTCGTCTTTCTCAACATTTTCTTACCATTTGTGATTCAGTAAAGATCATTATGCAGCGATTCAATCGTAACTCCAGATTTTACTTTGCTAACGGTTGATTTGTTTCATGCAAAGAATTTGTCGTTATAAGTATCCTGCACGGAAGCCAGTTTGTTCCTTAGATTTATTCATGTCTGGTACTGACTTCAACCGTCATGAATTAACTTGGTGTATATTACGTATGTGCACGGGAATCATGTGCGTTCTATTAACCGGTTAAACTTCTAGTTTTATACAAGTAAGTTGCGTCAAAATAACTTTTATCCAATAAAGTTGTGGTGTTCTGGCAACACTAAAAACGAAACAAAGAAACTACTTGGTCAATTTGTGAAAAAAGGAAAATAGTAACTTTGCAAATTACATTTCCATAAAAAGGAAAAAAAAATCATATTCGTGTTGAAATTGAAACATTACTTTATCTCGAAATAGATGATATACTTCATCTAGCAGCATCATTACTGAACACCTTCACTTGCCCAAACTAAAAATAGAAATTAACTAACAAGATAGTAATTTCTGTAAGTGACGCAGACTTACATGTTGTCCAAATTGGACTAACAATTTTTATTACTCTCTTCTGTACAAAATTTAGTCCTAAATACAATTGTAGTAGACAAAAATATATGTAACACAACACGTACAATTTTAGTAACATAAATCCAATAGCTCTATGACCATCTATTTTGAATGCAAACGTCGTTGGTAATAGAAATCCTATAAAGGTGCTTGTTCCGATTTATGTCTATTACGTTTTCTACTTGATATGAGAGCCTGACACTTGCACATACGCCCCATTAGGTACCGTGGGAAACAAACTTGCGATTTTGATGGTACACGCAATAACGCATATTGCAAAGCCCTATTCAATACTGTGCTAATATTGATGGTTAACCACTAAAACGGCGATTTTTTGTTTACATCTTGGGAATGAAACGGATTTGAGGGCTCAAATTTCAGGACGACAATGAGAAAAATACGGCCTTTCATCTAATCAGGGGGGTCCCAAAGACGATCGCTGCAGGTGTTTCATCATTCCGTTT
>JAMKCH010030543.1:0-17364 GCA_023653785.1 Ophioderma brevispina | reverse complement strand
TTTGAAAGTGAGGGCTAAAAACGTGATTTGTAATTCCCCAATAGAGTACTCGTAAAATTAATATGTGTTAACCAATATGGGGCATATGACCTCCCAACCTGACTTTCCTGAACCAACGGAAACAACTAATGGATGGGTAGACACATAGGGGACGCTATTTCCAGGCTAGTTCATATTAGGAGGCCATTTCCCGCAGCCGTTAGATTTAGTATCGGGATCTCCGATATTAATTGCCCCAATTACAAAATTTCTTGCTTTTGCGCATAAGGATAATTAATACCAATATACTGGTACTGAAAACATGTCCAAGGTGTCATTACTCATTACAGAGACTAAGCTCATATCAACGCTTCTTATTTTATGGTTTGTGCAAAAGACCTGATTTAGTTTTATTGGCCAGTTAAAGATCCAATTGTGCACCTTCCATCCATGATGTAATTTGCTTGAGATCAGCATCTGAATGAGATCAGCATTGATTTCTGTGATATCTTTAGATGAATGAAAAAGCAGCAGTATCTTTGCATATGGCGTGCAATTTTGGTATTATCATTCGACTGGCTAAAAATATGCTTGTGGAACCCAAAACGTGAATTTAAAAAAAGAGGAAAGTGCTACCCATCTTGGGCTCTTAATGTCTGTTACTAAGGAATATGAAGTAAACCCACGAACCTATGATTCCAAAAGACTTCAGTGAAGATAGTATAAAAAATATTACATGGTTGGAGGGGAAATGTGCAATCATTTTTCCGAGGGTGGGGTACGGCTACCAGGGTGGTAGGCTGGAGCAGTAACGAGGGAAAATGATTGCAAATATTTTCCCGGCATCTAGCATGTATTAGTATTTGTTTATTACCCCTTATAAATATTTATGAGATACTGTTATTTTCAAAGTGCTTTGGAGACCATTTACCGTGTTGACTGTAAGCTTTTCTTTACATAGAAATCGCCATCCCGTTACGAACCTAGGGTGGAAATTACCCAAACAACTCGTCCAAGTCGGCACAATTTAGCACTTCACTTCCGAGAGGAAAATTCCTTTTCCGTTACAGAGTTGAAAAGATGTTCACAGCTTCCGGACAAAACAAATCGCGTGTTTTGTGGACATTTTTATTGTGTATTAACGCAGCAAATTCGTCGTCTGTCAAGGACGTGACCGACTATGCAGCGGCCATTTTGTGTGTTGTGTATTGGTTTAACAATGGAAAAGCAAAATAGAAAAAACTTTTGCCTCTGGGTACGATGATTAGGGAAAAAGGAGTAAAAATTACCGCATGGGAAATAGTTCAATTCACTGATTTTATCATCCCTGTGTCCTGCGCAATTGACCAATGAATGGGAAGCACTTATGCCTATTATTCATAAATATTTTAAGGTGTAATGAATGATTACTGTGACAAAAGCTATTGCTTCTCATCCAACGAACTAATCAGGTCTATGCTCTGGGAAAATATAATCGGTCACATCATTCAGAGGTAAAGTGAGAATGTCTTCTGCAATCTTGGTAAAAATGGTTGGAACATCAGGGTATGTTTGAATCATACCCCCCATTCCCACCCGAAACAATGTTGCTCGTAGTCATGTCGCCAGCATCCTTCGCACCCCCAACATTGTGATAATGGGTGGGGGGGGTAAAGTAATTTAATGTTCACCTTGCAATTAGCTGTCTTTTGGTCATGAAATAGACTGTCATCAAGGCGAACATTAATAAATTCATGCTAAGTAAATGGCAACAACAAAGTCAATCAATATAGACACATTTGGCCTTGGTACCAGAAATGAAAGGGGAAATAGGCTTGAGGAGTTTTCTATTACAAAAAATTCTGGTTTTTAGCAACACCTTTTTTCAAAAAAAAAATCATCCAGGCGAGTATGGACTGGAGTAAGCCCAGTAGCTGGAGCTAGAAATCAAATTGACTTAGTCTTGATCAGCAAGAGATGGAAATCATCACTCCAGAATGTGAAAACTCTACCTGGGGCAGATTGTAGACTTTACATCAGCTGCTAGTAGTAAAGATGAAAATCAAGTTAAAGGTTAAAAAAGGCACCTCCAGCCAGGTATGCCTTTTGCGGAGATCCCACAGAAATTTACAGTGGAAACCGCTTCCAACAGTTGTTGCACCTCTGATGAATAAGAGCAAGCGCCAAATGAGCTGTGGGAGTATTAAAGAAGTTGTAGTCACGGAAGCCAAGAAACACCATACAAAGAGGAAGAAACAACCTTGGATTTCCCTAGATACACTCAAACGTGCAGAGGAACGACGTAAGGCAAAGGCTGAAGGAAATACCAAAGATTGGTCTCGTTTGAGCACCGCAGTCTCCAAATGAGCAAAGGAATATAAAGATTTTCATAGAGGATAAATGCAAGGAGTTAGAGATATAGAGAGGGGGATCGAGGAAGATTGGTAAATGGACGCCAATAATGGATGTCATCAATGATGAGGAAGGAAATACCCTCACAGAAATTGAGGACATAAAGAGTACACAACAAAGCTGTATGAGGCTAAGGACCACCAGCATACATGTAACTGTGGCATGGCAGAGAAGGAACCACCACCACTCAGGTCGGAGGTATAGAAGGCATTGCATCAACTGAAGGAGGGCAAGTCACCTGGAATAGACAACATTCCAGCAGAGATGTGGAAAGCATCTGGGGGGAAGGTGTTAATTGATTTGCTATGGCGGCGGTTGTGTATTAAAATCTGGGAAAAAAGAATAGCCGGAAGACTGGTGTAAAGCTGGGTTTTTTCATTGCTAAAGAAGGGTAATCTGAAAGAGTGTTCAAACTATCGTACCATCAGCCTAATTTCACATGCAAGCAAGATCATGCTTAGAATCAGCATCAATAGGATTAAGATCAAGTTGGATGAAGAGATGTCTGGAAAGTTGAATTTAGTTTGACATTTGACATTCATTTACGGTCTTAAAGCTGGATTCCAAGAAGGTAGAGTAACAAGAGACTACAACATCACCAAGTCTTGAAAATTGCGAAAGGACATAAAAGTCAATTTTATCTGTGCTTATTGATTATTCTAAAGCTTTCGACTGCGTCAGACGCAACGAAATGTGGGAAGTAATGCAGAGAATGGGGTTTCCTAAGCACATCATTGACTTAGTACGCAAACTCTACAACCATCAGGAACACAGTTTTTCAGTATAGTGCCCGAGGACTTTCCAGGGTGCATTCTTTCACCAAAATTTTTTATGTTATTCGAAGAAATAATGAGAGAGGCACTAGAAGGTTTTGAGGGAGGAATTGCTTTGGGGGTATGAAGATCACCAACCTTAGATATGCTGATGACACTACGATGGTGTGTGCAAGCAGGGAGGAACTGATGGACCTATTGCAGTGTGTCAAACATGGAAGTGGAAAGAAAGGCCTGCTATTGAACACAAAGAACACCAAAATAATGGTTCTAGATTCATCACGAACTGACGACGCCTTTGTCTTAGATGGTCAGCTGATTGAAGAGGTACAAAAATTTGAGTACTGTTTCAATCATTAACAACAAGGGCAACAGTACCGCTGAAATCAAGAGAAGAACACCACCCAAAACAAGATAAACATCTGGAAGAGTAGAGGAGTTTCAACAGAGCTAAAACTGCGGCTGCTAAGGGCAACTGTCTTCAGTGTTGCCATTGTGGGAAGTGAATCTTGGGCACCAACTAAAAGTGATAACAACGCATCGATTCGTTTGAAAGTGGTGTTATAGGAGGTTTCTGAGGATTTCATGCCGGACAAAGAATAAATGCATGGGGTTGGAGAAGATTGGTTCAGGCCTAATATTAAGAAAACTTATCAGAGAGAGGAAGCTGGAATATTTTGGTCACATTATGAAAAGAGAGAACAACATTGACACGCAAATCATTCCGTGAAAGGTCGTCTCTAGGATAGGTCGTCGTCCGGCAACATCTTGGACAGATGGAATAAAGAGTGACTAAAGGAGTATGGCAAAAGCTACAAGTTGAGCTAGGGATCGAGGAAAATGGCGAGCTCTTGTGAAGGCCACAGCCGTGTCCTATGGGCACCATCTGATATGAGAGAGAAATGGCCACACCCCCTCCATTGCGAGATAATAGTTGGAAATATGAAGTTTCCGATGATCTAGGAACAGATTGTAAACTAAGTGTGGTCTCCATTAAATTGCAAGGAGAGATTGGGGACATCCTTAATTTGTCATTGTAGTGATTTGAAAAAAGACCCAATATTTTCTTTTTTTCTTATGTGTTTTTGTGTTTTATAATTATTTTATGGTATATTATGATTTGCTTAATTTCAATATAAAACATAGGTTGTATTTAGTACTTGCTCCCATCGTAATTATAGAAATTTCACAATTTTTGTATCAAAGAAATAATTCTCAGCTTAATCCTTTCACATGGGGTTATATTTGATAGAAAGCATTACATAAGTGCAAAATCAGAATTTCACACTTTTAGGGACACCTGTATTAGTGAAATCTCTCGTTGCACCTTTAAAGCAATCATATCAAGCTTCCGTTTAAAATCTTTGTGCATACAGACATTTTGTTCGAATGGTGGTGGTTTTATCGATATAATAATGGTCTTAGCCACGAAAATCAGCAATCACAAATATTTGTTGACCTTTTTCCATCGAGGACATTTGTGTCAGATGTTTAATAAGCAAAATATCAACAACAACAAAAAACAAAACACCAAAATAATAATAATAATAACAAAGGGAATTGATTTAATATTATGCTTTAACGGTTGTCCTGTATCCTTTTGTACTCAACGTTAAAGCGTGTAGCAAAGAAACCTGGTTTTTACAAAACTTAGGTTATCTTTTGCCAGGAAAAGTTAGTCACTGGAAAGTTGTCCCATTGGTCAATTTCCTCCGGATGAGTAGTTCTGTAGTTTAACATTCCTCTATACACTGCATAGTCTGGATCAAAAATCCATCATGAAATTTATTTACAAATAGCTGAGGAGTTCTGTAAAAATATTTGAGGTAACCGGTTGCAAAAATACAAAGTCCATGTACATCCTTCCCAATACACTCTGGCCTTTGTTCAAATTTATTCCCTCCTGCACGGTTTTTCACTGGTATCCATTTACGAAACCGAACGTTGCATTCCAGAGAAGGATGTACGTACCCAACGGGAGCATAAGGTAAACGATTTAAAGATGATGTAAAATATTAATCAGCAACAAAAAATCTTTTAACCAGTTTTTAAGTAGTCTCTGGCTAATTGATGATTCACAAAAAAATCGACAAACTCACGAGTGCTGCGATATAAGGTATCTCCTTTGTATACTGTTATGTTATGGGGAGAGCCATTCGATACGAATTAACTTTGTCTTTTCTGCGGAATGGAGGTGGTCGAATGGCCCCCTCTATGCAATTCCGATAATGATGCTTTCGGTGTCGTACTATTTCAGATTGGTCTCACGGGAAGTCATTCCACACAGGTTTCAGACGTATTTCCATGGTAACAGGATGGTAAGACGGTCTGCCATAAGTGAGGTATGCTAACACGCCTCGAGCTACCCATGACACTTTCAAGCTTAGAAGCAATGAAGACATTGGGAGAAAAACAGCCTGCAAGCTTTTGAATAGCTTGTTTGAAATGTGGTGTGACACTTGTCGATGTGGACCAGTACACGTTGTGAGGTTGGTAAAATGCTCTTAGTAGTCGTTCCACCTATCGGGATTACTATAGAAAAAATTACTATGATTAGAGATATGATCGAACATAGATGCAGGGTGGTTAACAAATTTTAGTTTTTAAAGAGAAAAACGGACCATTTCGGAAAAAGCGCGCTCAATTTGGTTTCTGAAGGTTTTTTTTGTTATTATTTTGCATATTTAGGAATGCTTACACCATCTGATTGAAGAAGCCCCAGGATGCTCACAATAAAGAAGCCAATGAGAGCCACTTGAATTTTTTTAATGTTTAAAAATATGAATTAAAAAAACCCTTTTGGTATCCATTAACCAAACTGCGTGTAACTTTCCCTGAAAACGTAACTTGTGCTAAAATGTAACGAAAACATTTGTAATTTTAGCCTATAAGAAACTCATTTTTGTTAGACCTTAGCCAAATGCAGGTTACAAATAAAAAACATATGTAGGTTCATAGATAAGGTATTCCCATTTTTTCCAAAGAATGTAGTATTAAAATAACATACAGTCGCCGAGTCAAGTTTTCAGAAAGTGTGTTGAAATTTGGCGGCATTTTGGATTTCGTTGGGGCAGCTTTGGATTCCCAATCTTTTTCATTTTTGTTTAAAAAATGTGATCAGCGTAGATAAAAGTCATTCAATTTGCTATTACACCCCACTTACCTACTACATACCTACCTACACACATATAGACGTCCATTACATATAGAAATATTGATATCTTAGTCTTGTTCTGAGGAAGCTTAGAGACAAGACAAACAAAAGACGTTATAGTTTACAAAAAATTGGGGGGACGGCATCCTCAGAAATACTGAATCAGCTGTTTTGAAACTAACCAACCTGCGCCAGAGTTTGAGACAACCATTAATATGACTATAGGATAACGGCCTCTTCTTCGACAGTGCCGGTCCGGGATACCCTCGGTCGTCTTTGAAGGTCGAAACAATCTTGAACCCATTGAAGTACCTGAATGAGCCAAGATCGACATAAAGAAAAGAACGAATGAAAATCATTACAAGAGAATAGGGGAAGTAAGAACAAATTAGTCCCCAAGATAAAGAAAAAGAGGCAAAATAGCCATATAACAATTAACATAAATCTAACAGAACAATGCAAACAACCAGATTATCAGAGGTCTTGTAGTCCAGAGACCGACATAACGGTTTTAGAATGGAATCACAATCCTCCTAATTGCACATTTTGGGTTATATGTATTTTAATTTAGTAACTTCAGGATTCCATTGCTAAATCCCAAGAGAGAAGAGAGAGATAGAGAGAGAGAGATCGTGAGTGAGTGAGAGAGAGGAGAGAAACAACAACAACAACGCTTGAGTCGATCTGCCGTCCGTCTACTCAGGGTCTGGACTCTGTAGCTCTAGGGTTCACAGGTCTCACGATATCCAATACAGGTATTATCTGCACTCATCACCAAGAACACTTGATGGATTAGGAATAAATATATCAAAACAAAAAGAAGAAAATGAAAAATTCTGATCCAGAAGAACTGCATTTACTGCTGTCTTGAAGCCATCAATGTCAAGAGTGCTTGCTAAGACAGCTGCTGGGAGCGAGTTCCAGTGATGGCTCGTTCTCGCGTCGGAGTTGAGGTGGGGCTTGCTGTTTCACCTGGGAATTTTGACAGCAAAAGAATGTTTGCTGATTGATGATCTTGCAATTCTGGCGAAGGGTGCTTTCATTTGAGTAATGTTTGATATCTCTATAGGTAGCTGCAGAAAGAATTGCCGGTAGAACACAGACAGAAGAAGCGTTAGAGGAACAATGCCAGCTTTTAGAGGTTAACCAATCCTAAGGAGACGAAGTGCATCAAGTGACTTCAGTAATGTGGTTCATATGTAACCATTCCAAACAGGAGAGGCATGTTCCATTAGAGAACGGATGTAAACGTTGCAGATGATAATGCGTGGTTGATGTGGCAAACATTCCTCGCACGACCCAGGCGACCCTTGTTTTTTTTTTTTTTGACAATTCCTAAGATGTACTATGTACATCCATGATAATGGGTTGGTGATTGTGACAGCAAGGAGAGTTTTGCTTCTTGTAGGCTTCAGCTCATTTTTCATGAAGTAGAATGGCCGATGGTTTTGGTCTGTTTTTGCTGATGATTATCTCTTCTCTTGGTTTTTGCTGGCATTATTATGTACACGTCACATGAAAGCAATTTTCTGCAGACTTATTTGGTGAATGTAAGGGTGGGATGATAGCGTGGAGATATTAATGTCAGATCAATTATCTTACTACAAACCTGAAACACATAGCTGTCTGAATTCCAAGTATGAATGCTATTGAAGGGTGTCACAAAACATGCTATATACTGTGTTAACGATGAAGATTTCAAAAGGGTGCCTTGCACATTTTAATGTTCCCAGGAGGATAACAGAAATCAGAGGGCATCTTCTTAACTCAAACGAAAGAGGATTTCCTTTTCGGGACAGTCCCCGTAATCTTGTCCAGCAGTTGAAGACGACGGTATTCTCTCGACGACACACAAAATTTTAGCAGTGTTCTAGCGTACAGCATTGCTGCCAAATACCTCCTACATAAGTCTGTCGTCGCAAGTCTGTCTGTCTGTCGGGCCACGGTGTGGTCCAGTGTCCAGTGAACAGAAGACTCCCGACTCATGATCTGAAGGTTGTGGGTTAGAGTTCCCTGAGGCCACGTGTGGTGCACTTGGGCAAGGCACTTGACCTCACTGCCTCTCTATACCCAGGAGTGAAATGGGAGCTGTCAGGGATGTTACAATCTAAGTGCTGATAGGAGCTGCGCCACCGGTCGCGCCCTAGTTGAAGCGAAATTGATTCTGATGATTTCCTAGTGATAGCGTAATAATAATTGTAAACGACATGATGCTTCGGGATTTTTAGGAGAATGGCGTACCTAACATACCTGGTTATTATTATTTATATTATTATAAATATCAATTTTTAAGACCACAAAACAGAATCCTTTTTATTCTCAAAACTGGAACTCTTCAGCTTAAGACTTACGCAGAAGACAAGATTTACTTTAACTTTACGTTTATAATCACTTGGTCCCGGTATCTTGTTCTTTCCATTCATTTAATTTATTAAGCATAATTCTAATGATTTAATTAGCTGTAGTATTTTCCGGCAAATATGGCGGTGCAGGTCCGGTGATAAAATCTATGATATAGCCGAGACCTGAATGAGCTAAAGTTCCGAAACGCGTTGTTCTTCACAATATATATTTGCAGTATCTGGGAGTGTGAAAATATACAAATAAAAAAATAAGTAATGCGATTACGTCACCCGTGCTAGGCACCACGGCTATGCTGGTCTTTGATCTATCTATCAAGGAAGGTTACCCCAAAGGTAATCAGTTAGCTATTTATAACACACCCAAAAAAGTAACCTCCCGATCATGAAATTTGTTGTCAAGTTCAAACGATACATATTGTTATACAATTTAGGATTATAATTAGAAGCGGTGTGTATTTACGCGTATTGTGGACACCCTCATTTGTGGCGATCGAGTGGGAGTATTGTGAAGTTATGCCCACGACCCGAACCCATCCCCAGGATTAAAAGTTGCAGTAAATCCTATTGACCAATCATGACTTTGACAAATTGAAATTCAGTGTAATCCTCTTATTTCTGCATTGGTATATTCTTCTCTATAGGGCTTACTGAACAGGAGTCAACTGTTGTGTGAAAATAGAGACATTTCAAAAAAATCACAATGTGATATCTTAATTCGGCGTGATTCAAAAACACTTAAGTTAGTTGAGTCTGTATTAATTGTGTGAATCAAACACAATTTTAGCAAACTCTTGACAGTAATTTCAACTCAGTCCTTTATGGCACGTATTCAGATCGTCGAAATTTGAATGCTAACCGGTATGTCGTGCAAATTCTTCGTCCAATGTTATACCATATGCTGCTGCCCGACTCACTTGACCGAACCCACTCCATATTATGAAAGATAACTAAATCCTTAATTAAAGATCATACTGTTACAGATTGAAATTAGTGCAACCCTATTCTTCTCTGCATGACCAAATTCTGAAAGGGCTACTGCAACTTTTATATCCTGGGGTGGATTCGGTCAGTGGGCATAACTTCAACATACTCATATCAATCACCACAAATAAGGTGCCAAAATGCGCGTAAATAAACACCGCCTTCCAATTATTATACCATAATGCATAATGAGATGATATCATTGAACTTGACGACAAATTTCAGGGGGCGGGGGACTAGTACTTTTTTTGGGTGGTGGTTTAAATAGTGATACCCCCCCAAAGAGGATACGTTAGAGGATTTATTTGTCAGAAGATCTCGATGATCCAAAATATATTCATCATGCCAAATAAGGATGTGTCATATCTTTCGACACTTAGAATTTAATTTCCTTTATGTCTCCTGAAATACGGGTTTGGGAACATTTATGAAATGGGTTGAAAAAATTATTTTGAATGTGAAATTATGTACAGTAATGTAGTTTTGGTAAATGGATGCGTGTCTGATGAAACTGAAACGTTTCTGTTGAAAAGGCATTGTAGGCAAGTAAAAACTAAAGTACCATCTACACAAGCGCCCGCGCCGCTATAAAGATGGAGTTATACACCGACATTCTACCGAAATGCATGGATTAGTAAAAAGACTGTGAATGGTTTAAAGGAATTAGAACAGAAAGAACGCCAGCTAATTCTGAATGGACAATGCTAGAGGTCAGACGGACAAAGCCGGTGGAAAGCAGATATAGTCCGGTAGGAGCCATAAGTACGGGGCTCCATAGACGATTAAGCGGAATTAAAGCGTGAAACTCAATGTTGCGTAAAGAGTCAATGAATCGATGCCCTAGTGTTCACATTGTTCCCGGACTATGAGTACGCCGGGACAATGGGTACTTCTACGGTCTTGGTTACAGAAAGAAACAGAAGCTGATCAAAGACATGAGTCGCCAAGATAAAGGAAAGGCCTCACCGGACTAGTACAGAGGTAGATGAGGAAGACATATTGGTTTACCTTTACGGATGTGCAAAACAAGGACAGTGGTTGAACTGGGAGTCGGTCATGCAGGTCGCCACCTCCGGGAAGAAACGTTTGTATGTCTGGACCGCCAGCAGGAGATGCTGGTTTTTCCACATCAAAGCAATTCATGATCAACTGCCTCCATGACAATTGAAGCGGTGGACAACGACAAATCTATGCACTCTGCCAATTTATGTCAACAATCGTCATTGTACACTGTTTCCCTATCCCAATGGTGTCGCTACCACCAGTACACAGCGGAAAATACAACTGACGCCATGACCAAACACCCTGCTGAAAGCAATGTTCCACAGGGTATGGACCACCATACGTAGTAGAGGCAAACCAGAAAAAACCATCATAACACCTGAGGGAATATGAACTCCATCTCTACATAGCCTTTCGCCAGAGGCGGACTGGGTAGTCAATCAGGCCGTGGAAAAATGACTTGACCGGCCCATGAGGCATATTATTATGAACACCATAGTTCCTATAGGTAATACAACCCCCACCCAAAGAGAACAAACAAACAAAAAACGACAACATGCTAACCAACAAAGAAATTAAGAAAATCGCGGTTCTCCGCTTTCGATATTCATGGAATATAACCCATGCCATGGGCCGCCTTCGACCACTACCGGAATACCAAGTTTAATCAGAGTCCGACATTGTGTTATATCAGCAGCAATTAGATGTTATCACAATCAGAACAAATGCATATTAGTCATTAATCTCCACAGTTAGCAATGCCGAGATTGGAGGGTAATACCTGGTCCGATACTACCCACCTACCAAGTCTCATCAAAATCAGACACTTGGTTCTGCAGAAGTTGAGAAGAAGTTGTCCTTTGTAGTTATTAGCCATACAGAACAAATATGGAAATTAGTCATTAATATGAATTTTAGCAACAGCAGATCGCGTGGACAGTACTTGTGTCCAGCATTACCCACATACAATTATTGAATCGGAAGTTGGGTTTCTGGGTAGATCTTGCAATAAGCATTAAGGCAGATTTATCAACGCGAGATGCACGGGTAATACTTGGATCCACGACCACATCGCAACCAAGTTTCATCAAATTCGGCTATGGGTTCTGGAAGAAGTTGGCCTTTGTAGTTATTAGCCAATTACTCCCTTAAATGTGAACGAGTGAAAATTTCCGCCCTCAAATGAGTGGAAACTCTTGTAAACCACACGAAAATGAGTGTTGTTTGCGTAAAAAGAGTGATTTCCACTCAAAATAGATATGCAAATTAAGCAGTAATGCCATATTTAGCAACGCGAGATTGCACGGGTAATACTTGGATCCACTACCACACAACCGATCCAAGTTCATCAAATTCGGATTCGTGCTATTGGGTTCTGGAAGAATTTGCCTTTGTAGTTTTTTTTTTTTATTTTTTTAGCCCCAAATACTCTCGAAATGTGAACGAGTGAAATTTGTCACTCCCACAAATGAGTGAAACTCTTGTAACACTACAAAATGAGTGGTTTGTGGCTAAAAGAGTGAATTTCCACTCAAAAAGATTAAACATCCTACTCAAGCGGGTGGATTTCCACTCGTTTAAAGTTAACGAAGGACCACACTTTTGGGGATGAACGAGGAACAACACGAAAACGGTGGAAATCCACTCTTTTTGAGTGATGTACACACACACATTTTTGAGTGATTTAAAAGAGTTTCACTCGTTGTGGGGGAGTGAAATTTTCACTCGTTTACAGTAGAGAGGCAGAAACAAATATTGCAAACGAGCTCATTATATGCAAATTTAGGAACTCAGATTCCAAATGGAATAAACTTGTGTCCCGTTTATTGAATTCGGACATTGGGTTATGATCTGTAGAAGCTTCACACCTTTTTAGTTAAGCTTATTAATATGCACAAAGCCACCACTCCATTATTTTTCTTCTCAATTTTGAGTCAAATCGCTCCAGACGTTTGTATGTTAGAAATGGTCCATATTTCTAAATAGATTGATTTCATTCATCCAAATTGGCTTTAAGAGTTTTTTTTCGTGCTTCGTGCGCTTGTTTTTCTCAAAGCATGTGCCCTGAATTTTCATCTATACCAACTCTCGCCGGTCCTGATTAGTTTGGTGATTATAGTTGCACCTCCTTGTTTAAACTATCTTTCTGGCACAAAAGATTCTTACTCAATAGTAGTTCAATTCAATGGTTTTCAACACATTATATAGCTGGAGTCTCATCCCTACCCTTAACATCATGGGTACTGTGTTCACAGGTTCCTTTGTCCTAATAGGGGCTGCGACCGGATGGTTCCATTTAAATGCATTGGGTCACTGGTATGAATTCACAGTCTAAACGTAATAAAGTGGAACTTTATTCCGCATAACAGATGTTTAGAGACTGCTGATCAAGCAGCTTCACGAGTGACCTGACGACCCGCGCTTCGACCGGACAAAAGCCTCACATTATCCTCCCCCCGAAAAAAAGTAATTGAAATAGGGACCTTGTTAGAAAGAGAAGGTACAGCTCCAACTATCTACCCTGCAATCGAATTTTTCCTGGCCTTATACGGGGCGCCACCGGCCCAACGCTTGTAACTTTCTTAGATAATCCATGACAGTCCAGCACAATCTAAAGGCTTCCGACCCATATAATCAAGGTTTCAGGCTTCGTTGGCTCCAGGAGTTGCTGCCGTCACAACACTGAATTTATTTTAGCCACGGCCCCTTCCTGAAAAACAGTTTTGAATTTGCTTCATTAGGCTCAATATTTATTTTTACCACATCTTTTCGTCTTTTTCCCTTCTCTTTTTTTCTTTCTGTTTTTCTTGTCCTCCTCTTTTTACTCGACCGGCCCAAAGTGGCCCAATTTCAAGCGGCCCATGTGGAAAATTCCCACACAGATCTATGGTTAGTCAGCCTATGGCTTTCGCACAACTGATGGTACCACCATCGAAATCCAGGCTTAACCAATGGCCTAAAAACATAGCCAACCAACATTGGTGAAGGCGGCCTAGTGACTGATTTCCTGAGGATGAGGAACACAATAAATCGTATTCCTCCAGAATCATCTGAGACAGGAAAGAGAACCGCTTTTCTAAAAACCAAAAAAAAAATGGTGATCATCAAATAGAGCTGAGACGGTATATGGATGAGAACCTATCCAATGCATATTCTAGAAAGAAGTGCAATACAACAGGGGCATCTATAGTGGCTGACTGTGAAAAAAGAGGATGGTCTACTTACTACTTCCAATAGAAGTAGGAATACGAGCGGTTTCTGTAATACATCAGCCAACAAATGCCTGGCATCGTTGGGAATTCCTAAAGGAAAGCGGAAGGCTGTAACTGATACAGCAGCCAAATTGCACTTAGAGCGAACTGTGTCATCGGGCTCAGCAGAATCTCAAAGGCTTTCAGACAGATGGAGCTACAACTTAACAACTCCAGCAATATGCACTGAGCGAGTGGAATGGTTGAGCGCGTACAAACCCAGGTTTAACCCGCCAAAGTCTGGTCTCAAAAAGCCTATAGACCTCAGAACAACACTAATCTAGGACAAAGAGATAGGGTAAAAGTGGGGCAATATGGACCCTTTAAGCAAGATCGTAATTTTCAAGAATTTTATTTTATTCTTTAATAACTTTTCATTATTAATTGATAGCTTTCGGTCATGGGTAGGTACAGACCAAAATATATTCATATATCTCTAATCAAATAAAAGATAGGCCTATAGGCTTTCAAACTTTTGTTTGCAAAGGGTCCATTTTACCCATGCGTCGGCAATATGGAACACCCCGTCATTGGCAATATGGACCTCATATGGTCCATATTGCCCCGTCCCATAAAGTTTCTACATGGGGATGGGGACTTTAAAAATTGACCCCTGTACAACTGAAATTTAACCTTTTGACCTGTTTTGAACCTTAAGTCCAAAACTTTGGGTTGTAGATAGTACAAACTATACTTTTTTTAATCCTTATGGTTGGACAAATGATATGGCATACTTTTCAACATGACCGGATCATTTTAAAATTTTGACCCCTGTGTAATCTTTGATTGTCCCCTACCTGGTTATAGCTACCATTTCAGAAATGCTATCATGCTTTTTTGTGCAGAGAATACGTACTGAGGCTGAATAATAAGTATCGTTTTGTCCCCTTTCATGATACCAATTTGACTAAAATTTCCTGATGGCATAAGGACTATATTAATATGCAGTCTAAATTTTCGAATTCAGACCAAGCAGGAGCCATGACATTGTGTAAATGTTCACAGCTGTTTTAGGTTAGTAAACGGACATACACAACATTTATGACCTATAAGCGTATGGTGCTTTCCGGCCGGTGAACACTTGCATTTGGTCAAAGCACAGAAATGCACAACAGAAAGCAACTGAAATTTAGAATTTTGATTTTTAAAAAAAATCTATTAAGTCTTAAATATAAACATCACAAAAGAAGGTGCTAGAATCATGAAACGCACCTTTAATTTGCAAAAAGTCGTTCTAAAGCATACAATTATCACACGCAATTTATATGTCTGGTCTGGGTTATAAAAATATGCCGCTGTGCATGGTTTTACCTTTTGTGTCATGTCGAGGAAAGTAGTTTGCCGTGCTGTTGAGCTCGGTTAGTGTATGGTGCACATCACGCCTCCTTTCACTGATAGCTGGAAAAAGAGTTGTTCTTTTATGTAAGGGATGTATACCGTAACTATCAAAACAACATTAACAGAAATAGAAATCGCTAGAAAGCTGCAAAAAATATACCGCATTCCGGAATGTTGTTTGTTTGACTCCATATTCAAACTTTGTGATCTCAAGAGGGAATTAGTTGATAGCAAATGGTCGTGACCTTAGTGTGATAATAACAAACACATAGGCCCCTACACTTCAATTACACACACACAAAAAAAAAAAGGTTGAACCAGGATGCACATGAGCGCGTAACTTAAGGAACACCGAACCGTGAAAAGGTCAATACAGATTCATTACAAACTATTACTACCGTGCCCGGGACATATTATGCATTGTATGCTTACAATCCATATAGGGGAGCAGATCTCGAGTCAAAACGCACTGAACCGGGAAGTGAGTACATATAGGAGTTTTTTGGATAAAATGAAAGATAAATATTTGACACGTCCCCAAAAGTTTTTTCAAGGTTTTACACTTACCATGTTAAAACAATGGGCTGATTAACATAAAAATTGCATACATTTTTAAACACTTAGTTACTTTGTAATTGTAACCAAAATTCTGCTCTACTTAAAGACGGAAGTATCTTTCAACATGCGCTCTTGCACTTTTAGCTAATATTCACGAAATTCAAAGACATACCTTTATTTTCAAAATCCATCGCTCTTGGTCGAAATGTGCATAATTGATTCATGACTTTATCGATTTTTATAGAATTACCTGCATTTTTATAAAAACGTAATTAACTGGTTTTATTGACTCTTACAACCCAATTTTCATAAACTATGACTCCTAATGCCTTACAGTTCAAGTTAACCTCCTGCGTAGTTCAATATTTGTTTCAGAAATTCGTACCAAATCAAAACCGCCAGTCCGAATCACTGATGAGGTATTGCCATTTTATCCGTCAAGTGCTACTGCACACGTCATATAGCGCATGGCGGAATCAATCGTTATACTAATTTGCATCAATGGGACTTCTAATGAACGTCTACCAAAAGTTAACGAGGTTAAGCCACCTTGGGATTAATCGCTGGTCCCCGTCTCTTGTGAGTTGTATACAATGAGCAGCAGAACACGCGTTAATGCGCGAATATGTGATGACTTGCTGCATCATGGTGAATGGAAATCATTTGTTGTTTTCGTTAGGCAATGTCATATCATCGAAATAAAATTAATTAAGATGCTCAGTATGAGACTATTTTCATTAATAAATTCAATTTACTTTTTTAATTTAACAGTTATTTTCAGACACATCACGACTTCCATATGTTGTGTTTTCTATAGCTGGGTTTATGGCAGTCATTTGAAAACAAAATAAACTTACTCCGTTTGCAATTTAGAGCATCACATGTTATATATTTCGCCCTTTTGAAACTCTTAGGACTTAACTTTTTCCTAGTAAAAACGCAGTTTTGAAAAGAAGAACTTGGTAGACCAATTTTTCCCGTGGTAGATATTGTACAAACACTTGATCAAACGAAGTTTTCATGAAATAATTTAATTTTCAAAACAGCAAAATACACTGCAAAAAACATGACCAGCATAGTAAGTAGAGGAAAATAATGTAAACAAATGAAAAATTACTGTATTTGCAAAAGAGGAAAATAATTATTGCAAATTTATGTCCAATTTTCCAACCTGTTTTTATAAGGGATCTCTTCAAATTCATAAAAAATAAGGGTCAGTCAACTTCTCCCGGTAAATTTTAACAGCACACTGTAATTTGATCTAAAAATATTTTAAAAAAAACGGTTAGGGCCCTTATATAAGCACCAGTAAAAAAAACTTGGGTGGACATTTGTGGATATCCCTAGTAAAGTTCAACGTGTTAGCTCAGTGCAAATGATGTTTAATGTCAGTTGAAATGATTGGCGACGTAATTTGAGGAAGATACACAGTGTTCGTCAGTTCACAATGATGTTTTAATTTCGTTTTGAAATGATTGGGTGACGTTAATTTTGAGGAAGATAATGGTTCCTCATATTAAATGGTGAGTATAGCTCCATGTTAAACATTGTCGGTTGTAGTCAGTAGATATTAT
>JAMKCH010030542.1:0-16497 GCA_023653785.1 Ophioderma brevispina | reverse complement strand
AACACAGGGCCCTGCAACATACCTCTAATTTCAAAATTTAAAATACTACATTTAAATATACACAGTATAGCATTCACTAAAATATCACTTATAAACATTAAAAACATATCTGCACTAAAATATAATAATACCAAAAATTTAGGGAACAAATAAATAACCAAAATACACTATAGTGAGATTAAATTTTGCTCTTGTATTTTGTTAAAAGTTTTCGTATTTGAAGCCTTTCGTATTTCAGCTCGCACGGTACATTGGGTATATCAGGTCATCTCATCCGATCTCTAACCATTTTTTTTCGGAACTACTGAGAACATTTGAAGATGACTGACTATATCACGATACCAGCCCTAAACATAACCCATCGATCTCTAAGATATTCGCGGCGCAGATTTTGGAAAACACTAAAGTGCTCTGCCCACTTCCAATAATTCCCGAAAAGGACGCACATAATATGTTCTGCGCAGTTTAGTGATTCCTTAAGTGCGCTGCGCACTTAGTACAATTAGGCAAAGTACGCCTGCGCACTTTCTCAATTTTTTTGTGCGCGACCGTGCAATTAGGGGGGTCTCACTACCTGCCCATGTATGAAGCTCTCTCCGCCCGTTTTCTTGAAGTGCCTTCGTATGACCAATTAATATGGCTCATTAAAAATGTTGAAGTTTCTGATACAGTTTGTCTATTTTTGCTTCTATATCCATGTTAAATGTAAAATAATAAAGAGCTGGTTCTATAAAGAGGTCCTGCCCCCCTTTAAGAACTTACTATTATTACTGAAATAATTAATGTTAAGGAAATGGTCTTGCTGAATTTGAATTGTAACCCCCGGGATTGTAACACTATGGTGAATTGAATCATCTGAGCCTAGGGCCAAATGGTTGCATTTTCAGTTACTATTCTCATGTATCAAATGCCAACCCGGATTCATTTCTTTTTCTTTCATTGTAACTACTCAAAAATATCCGGGCTCCAAATCTTTCAGGAAATCTATCCTGCCAGAACAAATTATTCACAACCTAGAAAATAACAATTCTCACCACTTCCCGTAAAGGGAGCATTGAGAATTTTGGTACACAAACTTCAGTCCCCATGATGTAAAGTGTATTTATATTCTTCTATTATGAGCCAAATTTTAATGAAAAGGTCCTTTGGGAAAGTGGGTTTTTTTCATTTTCGGCTGGAGAATGTATGTTTTTGGAGCGTTCCACAAATCGGTTTTGGGCCGCCAATTTGAATCGTCACAGTACCCACAAGTTTGTCTAATGAGAAATTATCATCTTTCATGGTGTGTGGACTTTAATAGCAGATTTGGAATATTGGGGTCTTATTCTATCCTTTTCATAAAACAAGCACGAGTCGCGGAATTGTTCCCTCGGGATTGTAGCAGTCTAATTTGTTATCGGGATTTTAGGGTTTACACACCACTGCGTTACAGCCATATGCGGGAGGATTTTCGGTGTGTCCCCCATTGGAAATGGGCGTAGAACGCTAAATGACTCCACGTTTTGTGTAATGGTGGGTAGTTTCCGTAAAAAAAACACAATGGAGGACTTGAGTTGGATCCCCAGCACCTCTGTGTTTTGGTGCATAGCTGGTAGAGCCACATATTACCAACCCACCTTGTTATACACCTTTCCCATCCGTCAAAGAAGAATGGGTTTCTTTCTTGGAGAAAAACACTCTCACCATCATTCCGATAGGCACCAAAAACTAAAACAAAAACAAAACAAAAAAGAACAAAAACCCTCGTTTTTACAGGCGAGCGGACCTTTCGAGAAGGTCGGTCGGTCGGGCGAATTTTGTCCTTGTTCTTTAATTTTTTTTTTCTTTTCTGAGGTCAAAATTGCCTAATAGTTCTCCAAAATCTGTAAAATCAGGAGAAAAAATGCAACATTTTTACAAAACAAATTTTTTTCTAAAAAAAATAAAAAAAATAAAAAAAATAACTTTTGGCTAAAATAGGCGATTTTACATGATTTTTTTAGAAACTAACCAGCAAAAATTCTGCAAAACTGAAACTTCAGTCGGTCGGGGCCCTAAAACGTGTTTTTGTTTTTCGTCGCCTTGTGAACATAATATAAAATTTTCTTTGCTGTTTAAAGACACTATAAGTGATTTCTCCAACAGAGTACAATATGTCACAATTTGCAGAATCGCTTAAATGAATGATAATCCCCTACAAATCTCATAAGTAACTTTTTCCAACCTCCAATCCAACCGAAGATTAGCAGAAAAGGAAAACGGCAGCGTTCAAAGATACGAACCTCCATTCAATTACGTGTTGTAGTAAGTGTCCGTACGGACACTAATGGCTCAAATATTCGATTCTGTCCTTATCAGGTTGCTTTTGGTCCTATAATTTGTAGGGTGTATTAGGATACATGCAAAAATCTGATTTTTGATGATTTTTTTCGATTGTTTGATTTAGCAAATCACTGATGGTGCCTTTAATAGGGGGGGGGGTCTATGTTAATTTTCAAATTAAACATTTGAACAATATATCACGATCGGAAAGTGTAAACTTTCAGATTTCATTTGCTTTTTGTTTGAGGTAAAGAGGACATTCCGTTCAAATTGTATGCTCGATTTAAGCAAGCAAGTCTCCGCACATTCGTTGCATTTTTGTATACATTTGTATGTAAAAAAAGGCTCACCCTGTGAAATTTAAGCAAATATAATTTTTAATTCTTATGATCACATATTACAGGCTTTTTCAAAATTAATTTATTAAGACATTAAATAAATTCATTATGCATCAAACCAACTCGAAATTTTCAGCTCGACAGCATTTCTTATTTCTCTATTATCACTCACCCAGTGATATTTAACACTTAAGGTGAGTTGGGGTATACAAAATGAGGGTGGCGTTACATTTTCACAATTATTTTTTAACATTTTTTATTGTACCATAAGAACCAAGTTAGGTATTCAGCTGATTTATATTTCATTTTAAAGGGAATTTATCTAGCTTAAAATGGTAGCAGATTCAATTTTGTGCTATTTTTACTTTTTTGAGTTATCGCAATTTGAGTCGGTCGGGGTCAGAGAGGGTGGTGCCTACGGATGAGGTGCCGTACGGATGAGGCATGTGTTAAAGTATAGGGATTTTTGATATTCAGGGCTTTTTGCACTTATTTTGTATCATATCTTTGTAACCCAGCCATGTATTAAGATGAAAAGCATCTCATTTTGTTTGTTATTTATGTGGCATTCATTTTAACTCGTACAACAGTTTAAGCTGTGATGATAATTGCAATTTTACTACCTTTTGCATTGTGAGGCAAGAGGTTTTCCTATACGATGCTGTACAATGTGTGTTTATATAATGCTCTCGAAGTTCTGTGTGGCATAACTTTTTAAGTAATTATCGTAGCCCAGCAAAAGTATATATATATTTTCAGAAAGGGAATTTGATGAGGAATACAAATATGGCACCCTTTCTCCTGCAGGAGGTTGCTTTAAAAAGTTTTAATTGATGTTGTCATAAAAAGCAAAAAAATTAAATGTTTTTTGAACACCCTGAAGCTGCTGTAAGGCAACATATTTCATTTTTACAAGTTCCCTTTTTTGAAGGCTTAAGATGTCCCGTACACATCTCAAGGAGTTGCAAAAACATGAGAATTGAAGATAACAAATTAGACTGCTACAAAATGTTGTACTTTTTACACCAAAATTTCACGTTTCCACCCTATAGGACACTTGTGGCACCCTGTATATTCACATTTGCATGTTTGTCTTCCTTACATTTTAACTTTACAACAATATATAGTTTTTATAGGTGTCTGAACAACATTTGAAGACTTATTCTCATTTAAGTGTGAAAAGGTGTAATATTTTGTAGTTTCAAGCATGTAACACATTTTGCTCCCAACTCATGGCGCATGACCGTAAGTGCCCAAGCTAAAAAACTTCTGTTAGTGCCCAAGGGGTTGGGGGTTCCTAGGGACCCAACCCAGATAACCACTTTCCCATGGGAGTTTGGTCAATGGGGGTCACGTAAGAACCACATACCCACAATAAAAATTAAAATCCGAACTTTGACTTATGACCTATGGCCAATTGAAATTGTCACTCTCCGAAAAAGAGTGGTTCGCACATTTCCATCCTCAGGAACTCCAATATAAGGTTTTGAACCAAAATAATTCATTATATCTACTCTAGAATAACCAATTGATTAAACGGGAACGAACGTAACTAAAAAACGTAAGGTCGTATCAACGTGAAATTTGGCACAGATATCAAGCATCCAAAGGGCTATGAAAACCATGAAGTACAATATGACAGCTTTTAAGCTGTTTTCTTTATTTTTTTTTTTCAAAACTGTCCTGTGCGACATGTGACGGGTGTTCCCAGATCACATCACAATTTTCAAAGCAATGGTGCATGCAATGAGGCAACTCTATTTTAGAGTTATTGGTTGGTATTCTGAAAGGGAGACTAACTTTAGTCCTGGGTTTAAACCAGGGTTAGTCCTACAAGAGGGGACCTTTTTTTCTTACAACATACTCTAAAAGTGTGCTGTAACGGGTGAGAAAATTCCTCATGGATGGGCTGGAACAGCCCATCCATGAGGAATTTTCTCACCCGTTAGATTTAACTTTCACAGTTAAACCCTAGTTTAATCCCAGGACTAAAGTTAGTCTCCCTTTCAGAATACCAAATCATCAGCACACAATTTCACTAACTTAAAGCAATAACAGCACATTTTTTGAAGAGTGCCCCCAATTTTCAAAATTTGATATCTTTGCACATGCATGTTGGTAATTGTCTAGGAAAATGCGTATTTAATCATAAAATAAGCGATTTTGTCATTAGAATGGGATCCCAGATTGTCCTTAACGGCAGAGCTGACATGCTAAGTTTATCTCCGTCCATGGTAAAATATTATTGCCCACCCATCAAGAATGATCTTTACCTTGACTCTCCTGAACCACTAAACAAACTAATGGATTGAGAGTAGAGCATGTCAATGGCGCTATTTCCCAGCTATTTCATATTGGAAGCCTGTTTCCATTCAGCCGTTGAATTATTTATCGGAGATCCTCCAATATTAATTATTCTAATTACAAAATCCCTTTGACTGCGACCCATATACATTTTCGAGCTTAACCATTCACGGTATAGTTAATAGCCGTTACCAATGCAACCGTGTAAAAATCTCAATTTTTTGAGGCGCTTCTTCAAACAAAGTGCATTAATCCTTTGTTTAGGACCTTAAAGGTCCATGGTCCCGATCGCTAATAGAGCCTCGTCCCCAGAAGCTACAGATTTAACCGGAAGTGGTCATATTTTGGTATACAGAGAAGCTCCTACATTGGTTCTCATTTCCCTGTGAAATTTTGAACCACAGTATGGTTGGAAGTTATGAGCGAAAATGTGCTGAATTTGGTCGCCAATATTAATTTTTATCCAGTATCTAGGGCTTACAAATCACCACGTTTTTATGCTCTCGCATCAAACGATGAAATATCGGCGCGGAACTTTACAGATGGGTATTTTGGGTTGCGGCCAGTCTATCAAGAGTGAAAACTTGAAAAAACATAATTCCTTAATCGGGCCATCTCCCTTTAAGCTTTTTTTTCTGGGAACTACTATTTCATATTATTGTTTTAAGCCAGGCTCACTGTGTACATATGTTTCTGACAACCAAAAATTATTATTATATCGATCAATTCCGAAGTTTGAACTAATAAATACGAATGTGAAAGTAATGCAGAAACATATATATTCAGAGTGGTTTTTTAAAGGGTTGCATATCGGGGTGGGGGAGGACACCTTGTTCGATACTAGAATTTAGAATTTTGGAGGTCTGTACTGCCCCTGGTTCCTTGCCGGAGGGAAAGGGGGGAAGTCGGATTTATTTGGCATCTCTCAAAAAATTAGCACTCTATATTATAAATACCCAGTAAATATGTATATGGATTCTATGGTATTAAAGAAGGCTTAGACAAATTTAGGGTCTGGAAGGAAATTTGAGCATGCTTGGTGCGATATGAGCCAGATCCTGTCAATTATGTCGGGTTTACGGGGGGGGGGGGAATTTAAAATTTTGATTTATTTGGCATCCCCTCGGAAAATTAGCACCGTTATAAACTACCATATTGTATATAGATTCTATGGGTTACATGCTCATGATACGGTCATTATTTCTGGTTCATAACTTGGCGAAAACGGTTTACTACAAAGGCCACACCCATAAAATGAACCTTATACGTTAACACTTCATCACGAAAAATGCGATCAACTATGACACATCAGGTCTTGGAAAGGACACTTTGAGCAAAATTGTTCGATATGAGCCAATCCTGTCAATACGTCGGGTACATTTGGTTGGCATGAGCGCCGTAGTCTCGAGTACGTTTGTATACGTTCGTGCTCGTACCTCGTGAGTCAATGGCGGGTAGGACCCCATATACATGAAATGATAACAATTTGATAAATATGTTCTCAGCTTCTATGGCTTTTTGCAATGGCGCGAAATTGCATTATTGCAAATGGCATTTTTCTCTCCAATTTTCTTCTACGAACTAAAAGTTCGCATAAAGAACAAAAAATTGTTTTAAATGTCTTCTTTCTTCTTGCCGTATGGGTAACAATTGAAAATGAATCATCAAGCGGTTTGGAGGAATCAATCAGGCATATTAATGCAGATTTAGGGATTTTTTCCATAGACCCCCTCCACAAAGCGTGGCACCGCCAAAATCCCAAGCTCTAGATCGAACCTCGGGCGTCCTCCCGCCTAGGGGTTTACGGGGGTTGTGTCGGGGGGGGGGGGGGTATGACATGCCAACCAACAGCAACTGCCCCCAAAAAAAAAAACAAAATTCAAAACGGCCTCAACTCCCTTCCGGGCGCTAGTCTGTTTCAAAGACTTAACGGTAGGAGGGCACTTTTACGCATATCGAACGTTAACACAACACAGACTTGACAAAGACTAGGCTGTCACGAAATTTTAAATCTAAATGACCGTTAGGCGACGACAATAAAAACAACATTTTTACAGCTGTCCCGACCGACCTGATTTTTCAGGGTTGCAGAATTTTTTTTTTTTGGGGTATTTTTTTCCAAAAATCATGTAAAATCAGCCCGGTTTTTAGCCCCATTTTCATCTATTTTTTGAATTTTTTTTAGAAAATTGTTTGTAAAATTTCATATTTTCGTCTTGATTTTTCAGATTTTGGGCTATTTAGGCCAATTTGTAGCTCCAGAAAAGACAGAAAAATTAAAAAAGAAAAAATTCGCGACCGACCGACCCCTAACTCGAAAGGTCGCGGCCTGGGGAAATGTATGATGTTTGGTTTAGTTTTTTTTTTCATATGGTTATACAATTTTGACACCAAGGTTTTTTCAATATCAGATTTCAGGAGAATCGAAAATCATGGGTGTATTTTTTAATGTGTTCTTTGCTTGGGTGTTTTATAGGGGGGGCCAATTTGTACAGGGTAACACAAAAAAGTTTTAAAATTGTTTTAAAATTTAATACCTCGTTCGCTTCCTCATAAGGTTTCTAAAAAGGTAGATTTTGCCATATTTAAGACCTATTGTTTTTAGTACAATAGCTCTCAAAAAGTTTTCAAGTCCTTAAATTTATAGAATGGTCCGATTTTGTTGAAAACTGGTGATACAAAAATCGTATCATTGGGTCATACCTAAATAATAAAATGGTATATAGATGTGTATTATCTCTTTCAAGGTGAGACTTTTAGAGATATGACTATGGGTCTCCCATAGACCTGTGGACCACGGCCCATATTTTGCCCTCTTAATTATTAACTCAAACGTCATTGACACGCAACCTTTATATTTCGGCTTCCGTACAGTAAGACGAACAATTATGGCACCATTTTTAGAGAACAGAAACCAATTGAATCTGCAAATTTTTACGCCCACTGTAACCTTCTAACCCGTGTTTTTTTAACATTGTAAACTCTTATACTATAACACTCAGGTAAGGGGGAAAACTATACTTTCTGTGATCCTTGAAAGGTACTGAAAATAATGGCATACTTTAAAACACATTTTGCACCATTTTATATTTTGCCCCCTGTAACTAAACCAGTTAAACTTTGCCCCCCCCCCCTAGATTCATCCAAGAACACATTTAAAAAATGTACACCACATATTTTTTGGAATCCTCATACAATTTTTTGATTTACAAAACCTTGGTTGCAAGATTGTATCTGAAATTTTCACAAAAATATTTTTAAATCTGAAAAATCAGGATCGGCTGGGCCCGTAAAACAGGTTCTTCTTTTTTCGCGCGTTCGGTCCCTTTTGGAAATTCAATTACCCATTTTGCAGCGGGGGGTTAATCCACGACCCCGACGGATTTTGGAGTCAATAATTTTACTTAAGATCTTTTGAACAACGGTTTAAAGGATGATGTTTAATGTCAATGGGACATGGGAGGAGAGTTGTCCCATAGTAAATGCCGTAGCAGTTCCCCAATAACCGTTTGGGAATCCCCAATGCCAAATCGCCAGATCGTGTCCTACCTCCTACCCCCCCCCCCCCCCCCCGTGTGTGCTGATCTCCGTCGTCCCTCTTTCTTGGCGTTTTGTATACGTTCGTGCTCCGACATCGGTGCGTCAATAGGCGTGGAGTCATGGAAATGAGAATGACTTTGGAATAAATAACGTGCTCAAGCAGTCTAGGGATTTTTGAAATGGCGCGAAATTGAATTTTCAAATGCATTTTTGTCCAGAATTTCTTCCTTCGACGACTAAAAAAGTTCGCAGAACCAAATTGCTTAAATGATGTGTTTCTTGCCGTATGGTAAAAATTGAATGCCTCATCAAGTGGTTTTGGAGGAATCAATCAGGCATAATGCCGATTTAGGGATTTTTTCCATAGAGCCCCACAGTAATCGACAAATCTTGTTAGTGCGCAACTTTTATTAAAATTTAGACAAAAGTTATCGAACCAATTTTTTTTAATATTAAAAAATGTCCGGGAAAAAATGAATTTTCCATAGACGTGTGTACAAATTTTGGAAAAATAGGCCTTTTTAATAGAATTTTTCTCAAAAACGAGTTCGGTGACCCCATATTTTTATTTCTGATATTTGATATACATCGATGAAAGTTCATTTATACGAAATCTTAACAAAATCTTTCGAACGGATCTATCGTGACCCAATCACCTTAAATGGATATACGTCATTTCGAATAAGGTTGGGGTTCAAAGAGAGCCCGTTTGGAGACTTTATTAAGACTTTATTAAGATAATCTCATGTATTAAATGATATTACAACAGCATAATATGTAAAGTTCACAATGAATATCTTCCGCCATGCTGTCTTTTGGGAATAGAAAACGCTGTTTGGTGACAAAATGCCGTTATTTTGGCCGTGCTAGGATGATCATTAGAATGGTAACTTTTCAATAGAATTTAGAACTACCGGAAAATCACAATGTTATCTTGGGTACAACATAATATTGCTGAAAGATATGTATTTGCATAACAAACTGCAACAAGTTCAAGGAACTTTCCATTCTTGTGCAGCAAAGACAAACTATAGATGAAACCTCTAGATGGCGCCGGAATTCCAGACTTTTTGTCACTTTTGAAAGCTGGAATTCCATAATTTAATGTCTCATACGAGTGGGAATTACCAGCCATTTTAGGTAAAAGGGTGACGGAATTCCTGTGGTGTTTTTTCTGAAAAAACAAATCATATTTTCAACACCCTCTATCCCTAACCATACCTCTGGCTCGGGATTCCCATGTTTGTTTATTTGTAGTCTTGGAATTCCTGAATTTACGGAAGGTAGTGCTGGAATTCCTGGTAATTTACGACCTGTACTTTTTGCAATGTGTATGCTTGTATCATTAGCCCATACCATAAACATAAACCCTCCGCCATTTTGAATGTGCACATCTTTTGTAATCAAATGTATATAGCCCCAGCCTCCATTTTTCTGATTAAACTTTTAAAATATTATTTTGCTTTCTCATTTTATTTGAGAAAAGATTTTCTCATTGAAAAATACTTTTGTTTCTAATAAAAGAAGAGAAAAGGGGAATACCCCTATTTGTTTGCTGAGTGCACCCTGTTTAGATTGCACAATCGGGAAGTGGGGATTCCCCACGAAGCTACACTTAGAAACTTGTTTATGTTTTGAGGTCAAAACCTTGCAGAACCTAGGGAATTCCCCCCCAAGTTCTATATATGAAGTGATTTATGCGGGTGATGAATTCCCGATGGTCGCTAGTGTAAGGTGTATTTTTATGCATGAGAATGATGTAATGGATTATTTTTTAGAAAGGGGAATCTATCTGTGAGTATTAAATACTATCACTGGAAGGACTCTCTGCCAGCAGCTGACATCAAGAGCTGAACTAGAGCTCTGGAGCTATACAGTATAATTATAGCTACAATGAGTTTTTATTACTCTACAATAATGGTTAATTTGAGTCCTACATCTAGTGCCAGGATTTCATATTTTGGATGCCAACACGCCGGAGCTTGATAGCTACATTGTCTGCTTTCGGTCTTTTAAGCCAAAGAGCTTCAGTTTTTGGATCAAAAGGGATTCCATTTTGTGGTGCTATATGATGACATAGCGACCGACCTGATGGTGGTAATACCTTGATTTTATTATTATGGCCTTTGGTCGTCGAGGAAAATCCCGTCGTCTTGGACTGCTGGACAAATTATCTTCCAGGACTGATAAATTCCCCTTGGAATTATTACCTGTGTTTTGTATGAACTTGTAAGTCTTGTGCGCTGTCATTTTGGAGTCATGCTGAGAGGACATAATCATCGTTGAACTTTCAACGCCTCTTTTGAACTTAATATCAAGTTTATAAATTGGTAGAATTGGGAATTTTGATTTATGTAATGGTTTTACATACCAAATTCTGAAACAAATCGAGTACAGATCATTAAAACTGTTATTATTATAATTCAGATCACTTTGCACAAGGCTTCATTTTTTGTTTGAAAGTAATTTCTGACCTAGGCGTAACAGACGTCATAACCAATTGGGTTGGCTCGTCCGGGATTGAATTGAGAGTAAATTTGACTTATTGTTCAGAATTTACATACCCCGTTTTGTGTGTAAAATTCTGAACAATAAGGATCAAATTTATCTATTATAATACTTAGGAAATAATTAATTTAAGGTAAGACATTTCAAACATATTTGTGACCAATAGATGAAGAAAAAGACAACCCCGTTGCACCCCATACTAAGAACATATGGGTATACATCTGAATCATCAGCTGTTAGGATCTGGTGTGTGTGTACCCCATAGTGACATTGGTGAAATCTTGATCTTTCCTGGATGCCTAACCTACCTAATTTGGTGAAAAACAACTATCCTAGACAGCCGGAGTGAGGAAATAAGAATAAGAAAGACAAAGACAAAAAGTGTTCACCCATATCATATTAATGAGCTCTGTTTTATTAGAAGCCAACGCGGTTGGTAGATATGTTATGTTTTCTTTGACAACGGATTTTTTTAGGAAAAAAGCCGAAGCAGCGCATTTTGAACTCACTGACCTGGGTCACTTCTCTTTCGTGAGAACCAGAGGCACGGGTTGCCGGATCCGCCTCGAGTAAAAGGACCAATCCAATGGTGCATTTTCCATCAATAGGTAACTGTCAAAATTACCCATTTTCCTTATCCTGCGCCAGGCAGCCTTGCATAAGTTTTTCACGATTGTTCTTGTTCTTTGTTAGTGATGAGTCTAAGATATGGCACCAAGGTTCCGTGTTTCAGCTTGCGGAGGAAAAACTGAATTGCCCAATGAAAGAATGGGAACGAAAGCACACATTCTCTGTCATCTTGTGATAATATCACTTGTTTGTATTTAACATCAGGGAAACAAAAAAAACAAAAAAAATTTTTTTTTCCTGGAAATGACTGCAATGCATGATTCAATTGCTGAATCACTATCCCAATGGTGGAAAGAAAGATAACGTCATCAGGGTAAAGGAACAGATTGAACACCATGGGCAGTAATGATATCCTGAAGTGGGGCAGAGAACAGATGAAGTCAATACATCCATTAACAGACCCTGTGAAACTCCACACCATCTACCGCCACAGGATCTGAATGAAGCAATTTGGGGGGGGAGCGGGGGGGGGGGGGGATCTAGATTGAGTTGGGTCATCTTGGTAGGAAAGAACCAACTCAAATTGCTTTTCCAGTTATTTCATAGCTTCAGAGCTGGTTAAGAGCTGTTTATGGTCAATAGTTCCAAAAGTGGCACTGACGTCTAATAACCCTAACACAGCTCTTTTGTTTGTCAAACCAATCAGATGTCATTCTACGCACGCTGTTGCCATGCAGTTGTCCACACTGTGAAATTGCGGTAATGCTGACTGCATCAGAACATGCAGATCATCATCGCTGAGATAAATCTACAACTGATTTATTAATCTTTCAATCATCTTTCCAAGAAATGGATATAGGCATAATTGAGAGGATTGGGTGGTCCCGAGCGGGATTTCTCAGCTGCGGGCTGGTCACAGATGAAATGCATGCGTGAGAGCTTGAAAATACTCGACCCGCGCAGGGAAAAGTTGGTAACTGGTACAGATCATATACACATAGTTTTGAGAAGACTGGCAGGAGAGTAGCTGATCTTGTGTGGAAAATTCTGGCAAAAACTGGTTAGCAATATCATTTTTTGACATGCCATGGTTACATAGTGTATGTTTCACTCTAGAAGTTTAATTGCTGACTACATGGAAAAGATCACGTTGGTTGCATGTAGTAATCTGGTTGCTTGATACTCCGTCCTTGGCTTTATCAGAGAGAGTTGTTCACAACACTGACCTTGTAAAGCTTCCCTTGCCATACTGTGAAGTTCAGCAGCCCCATTCTGTGAAACTCTGCACTCCAGCCGAGGGCGTTCCTTCTTCTCAATCTTAAAGGCGCTGAATACTAAGGAGCATTAGTAGGAGAACTAGAGTTTTGACTGACGAGTGAGCATTTCCAACCGGGTCTTAGATAAGGTGTTGTTATGTTCATTAAAGAGCACTGGCACATTTGAAAAATAGTGCGCCTCAAATTTTTCAAATTCGATATTTTTGCAGGGTTGTAAAGCTTTTATATACAAAAGCCCTCACCCGAAAGATTAAGACCAAAATCAGCTTCTTTATGGGTAAACGGAACGATTTTGTAATTTCGCGTCGCCGGCGACGCGAAATTCAGCAGACGCGAAAATGGCGTTTAACACAAGAACCCGCACCGTATGCATGTTTCCCACGCTATGTCACTGTTTGACCGGTCTATAACCTGTTGTGTTTTTAATATCAGTGAGTACGAGTAAAAATATTCTGTAATATACACATTTGTTGTTATAGTTATTGAAAACTGAAAAGTTTGGCCTATACAATGACCTGGATCCTTTAATCCTCATATCAATGTCCCTATCGGTTTTGGGGCATGTTATTTTTATGTGTAAAATATATCCTGTTTCTTCCAATGGCCTAGAGAGCAAATGCGAAATTTTCATATTTTTGTGAAAATGTGGCCAGTCCCGCTTAACAAGATAATGGCAGTTAGCATCTAAAGTAAACACAGAAGTACTATCTATATCGAGCAGATCTTTGATGTTGCAAATTATTCAAGGCTGCATATAGGCTGCACCGAAGAGCTGCTTTCAAGCATTTTTCCCTGTCATCTGCAGCACTCCTTGCAACCACAACACGAGGTTTTTGGCATACTTTTCCTAACTTCTGGACCATGGGTTGTCCCGAGATTCGCCATACTCCTTTTCTCCTTGCTAGTCCCATCCTCATTCACTTGGACATGGAGGCTCAGGAGATGCAATCATCATGTGAGCCACAGTAACCGACTTGATAGGTGGCTCTCTTGTTATGGTTCAGTGAGTGCTGCCTTCAATTGGAGGAGAGCACATGATTAATACCTCAAGACCGCAAGCCTCTAGTTTATTTTATCGTTTTTTGTACAGCAATGGACTAGTAAACGTCTGCTAAATGCCATATTCTGATATGTACTTAAGTCTGGGTTGTAAAGCCAGAATGTTGCCTTCAAGTTGGATCAACATGATCACATTCCGTTTTGAAAAAAATGCCTTTTATAATGAAGTCTGGGCAACCACTTGGTATGTTTCTTGTTGGTTTTATTGTGGGTATTACAAAAATACTGCTTCAATTCAACATAAGAAGAAAGCTATGTAACATTATCTCTACCGGTTAAACGCGTGCTACATCAGGTATGTTGTAAGTGAAAACACTGTTATAATCAGGATAAACCTAATAGTGTCTTTTTAATTAAAAACCTATTCTTAATGAACACCTGTGTGAAGACTTTCCTGACTCTATAACCAAAGTTACAAGTTTTACACCAAACTATAAAAGAGTAATTAATGGCAGCCACTTGAAAATGGCCACCACTGTTGTCATGCAAACCAATTGGAAATGCTCAAATAAATATGAAAAAAGACGTTTTACAATATTTAATTCAATGCACATGTGAAATAGCTGTTAAGGGCGGCCATTTTTGAAATGGGCCGTCATTACTGCCGTGGGATAAACTGCAATGGCCATTTGATCAAGTCTTTTTAAAACAATCGAATGTTGCCATGCAAATGCCGATGCTTGAATGCTTAAAATCACTGTATATTTATCAACTCAATCTCATATCTAGAGATAAATAGCACGTATTGGCAGCCATTTGTTGAAAAATGGCCACCATTTTTTATCAGAATAGGGACAATTCTGCGATGCCCCTATAACTAAAAGTCTTTCTTAGGACTGCCCTAGATATGTGCCAAAGGACATCGCCGGATAGGATAGAAGGAGGCCCTCTATAATCCGACTAGGTTATTTCACCATCAATTTGAGTTGGTGTTTTACAACGACTTTATCATAACGCAAGGTGTTTGTATCCCCAAAATACACATGTATCAAGAAAAAATGATAAAAATATCTGAGAAACTTCAGGGCATGCTTCCCCCCCCCCCCCTTTTTCTGGAAAAGCAAGCTTAGAGCATGCCTCATTTCAAGGCCATTGATTACTTATATTAAGAAACCAGGAAGATTTTGTATAGGCTGCGCTTTGTCCATGAGCTTGTAAGTGACTCCTATAGACCTTTGTCCTTCATTAGCTACAAAGAGGCTGCATGAGGCAGCCCTTTATAACAATACCAAATACCCATTAGCTTATGCTGCTAAGATTTGATTATATACCGTGTCACACACCAATCAGACTCTGTAATACAAAACCATGGCCCATGACCGCGTATTTATATCATGAGCAAGTGACTACACTATAGCTAATTAAAATTACAATTCTCATGGCGCAGTTCAATGCTTTATTCACCATTGTATTGGCAAATACATCCCTGTTTTTAGTATGATTTCGGCTACCCAGGACGTGCATGGTCATATTGTTGTTAACATGTGCTCATCCAAGGCTTCTGAACAGAGCCTTGTAGATTAGCATGCCTTATCATATAGTGATATGGTATTTTTTGTATTAAAAAGTTCGTTTGTTGTTTTTTTTGGCAATTTCCATTTAGTGTTCCGGCCCCCCAGAAAACAAAAATGCAAATTGAGTCTTTTCTCACCCCAAGACCAGAACGCCACGCACATATATTTTTGCTAAATAATATAGCGCACATCCTTGCAACGCGGGCATTGTGGTTCTTGGGGTGGAAAGGCTTAACTATGAAATTTAATTGTCGCATTGAAGCCTGTAGTAAAATTTAGCATAAAACCGACTTTTGGCTAATTTATTGTCAAGCGGGCTTTTTTTTTAAAAACAGCAAAAGGTAAACTTTGACAAGATTCTGCTTTATTATTATTCAAAACGTTTCATTCAAGTTCATCCGCTCTCATGAAAACTATAGTAGGGCGTTCATTCATATTCCTTAATCCGGCTATGTCCTTTCATGATTTTATCACCAGTGCACAATTCCCCCCAATATTGCGCATATCGACTCTACTAATCTTTGGATTTTATTCTATCATATTGAATGGGCATTGAGCATCTTGCCTGAAAAAAAAACATTTTGGTTGAGTAGTTTTCAAGTATATGGTCCCAACGCACAATGAGTCAGCAAAACAGTCTTGTCCATGGGTATTTCATGATGGAAAAAAATGATAATCACTGTACACATCAATTGTTTTGGCAACCGGGCTTTACAACTCTGAAAATCATAGCAATGCAGTTGTGCCAAACAACCAGTTTTTCCTTCCTTGTGTCCGGCGGGCTTTTTAATCTGAATCATACTGTAGCGTGTAGTTGTGCTTAAAGTCATGTATCTTTAAACATTCTCATGTAATGGCACCTCAATTTACGGCCAACAACAACGAGCCCTTCGCGATTAAGATTTTAAACTACCAACTGGTAGCTATGTAGCTATGCAACTCAATGGCCAAACAGTTCCCCCTGGAGTGAGAGTAACCAACCAACCTGCTATCTGTAACATGAGAAATCTTGTTGAAGCAGAGGGAACTTTGAATAGTCACAAAGGAGGAAGCGGGGGCTCACGTGGAGATTGGTGGCCGAAATCA
>JAMKCH010030541.1:0-68327 GCA_023653785.1 Ophioderma brevispina | reverse complement strand
GGCCGACTTTGTCGCGCTCTCAAGAATTGGCTGTCAGATCTGTTCAGATTGGCGTTGAGCTAGACATCGCATAGTCAAGGTCGTGAGATGCTGCTTTGGTGACGTCTAGAAAGCTTGGGTTTGATGGCGAGTTCTTTGTAGTTCACGATGGCAGACGGTATGAGGATGTTATCAACCACGATACAAGAGAGATCGGAGCAGAGTAGTAGAAGAAAGGTTCATCAATCTTAGTTGTATTTGACCGGTTGCCACGTAGAGATAAGTGCTGAACGGAAACCATGTGGCGGACACTCTTAAGCTGTTTCACCTTTGTTTCTTATAGGTGTGTAGCTTTCGTATAGTCAGCTAGGATCCCGGGATCATGCCTCCCAGGCAGCAGCATGCTGTATTTGAGATGGCGGTCTTCAAGTGCTTCAGCACTTTGATTAACAAATCCTCGAGCACCACGGTGTGTGGTAAGCGTCATCAAGTGCAGTCTCAGTGGCATATCAAGGTTCTGCTTTGAGATTTTGGTGGAGTTAAGTTACGGTGATTCTTGGTGAGACTTCAGATTTTCTATGGCTTTGATGATTTTGTATTTGAGGAAAGCAGTAGTCTTCTCTTTCTTGCTAGGGAGCATCTCAGTTCAATTCTTGTTGGCTGAAAGTGACGGATTCTATACTGTACGGGGGTATAATCTTCAAGCTCATCAAACCAGAGTGTTGAACCGGTATGTAATGCTGGAGGTAGTGTAATGCTCGCAGAGCTTTGTATCTCCCACTAACTTTCTCCAGTCAATGGTTTTCATGGGGATCGCTGGTGAGGGGGTTGAGGGGGTTTTCTCTGCGGCCAACTATCTGATCCTGCAAGACCCAATTCTATGATTAGACTTAAAAGCTTCAAACGTGGTACGGCTCTTGAATTATTAATGTGTTAACCATGACAGAATGTAGTCCAGCTGACAAGTTCCCATTTGGGCAAACGGTAGGCCCTGTGGCCACAGTTACTGATTTGATTTTGGATTTGTTGCCCCGTGGCAACAGGGCTAAACCGTTTCACCAATTCCTTCAAGCACACACAACTCTGTGACTCGCTTCCCCAGGCCCAAGTCTAGAACCAAAATCTCCAGGGGGCACAGAAGATTATGGCTGGAAATGCACCGGTGGCGTGGACAGTCACGGTAAAAGCGAGAGATGGGGGTAGTTTATTTGATGTAGCAGCAAAGGACTGTTGTTTCGATTTTATACCCATCAGTGTAGTGTAAGCTCAGGTTGCGCTCATTACAGTTTGACAAGGCTGGCACGTGAATTGAGAGCCTTTGGTGAGAAAAGAAACCCCCACCTCCTGTAGCGGATTTTTCTTATTCTTCAGGCGAGAGGTGTTTGTAATGTTGTAAAAGTGCATAGCCATGGAAATTCTCCCGTAGTAGAGGTCGCTGTGCACAATGCGGGTGTTCGGAAGCAGATGCCATCAATATCATACAGTTGTGCTTCATATGCCGTTCTTCTTTCTGACTGTTTGATAGTGTTTGGACGTTGTATTGTGTGATGATGAAGCAGCATTACGTGTAACAAAGTTGGTCCATGCTCTTTTGTAAATATCAGGGTTGGACCTTCAGTAGGCTTAGGCCAAACCATAATAGAATTGGTAGGACAATGTGGGACTTCAGGAAGCACAGACTTCAATCCTAGGATTTAAACCCTGGTGGGCCTGAATACATGGTAAACAATTCGTTGTCAAATTAGATTATAATAGTAGCGGATTCAACAGGTCTCCAGCACCCTTTCGGTTTGGGGATTAGCCTTTGTCTTAACGGTGGTGAAACTCTGCCACCACATCAATATCATAACATCACAAACAGGGCCTTGCCACCCAAATGGCGATTTTTATGTTGCTCGAAAGTCCAGATATTGGCGAAGAAGAATAAAAAATGGGGACCATTTTTGGAAAGTCAAGATGGCCCCTGAAGGAACAATCTACGGACTATTGAAGTTAATTAATGGGTTCCTGGCATCACAAAACATGGGGGGGGGGGTATGCCACAAATGGAGGCCTTTATGTTGCTCAGAAATACAGATATTGGGCGAAGTTATATTAAAAATGGTGGGCAATTTTTGAAATTCAAGATGGCCCGGAAAAGAAAGGATACAAATCTGTGCATTTCGGATTGTAATATTTGTGTTCCTTGACATCACAACTGGGTATTGCCGGCAACTTGAGCTCTATAATGCTCAGAAGTCCAGATAGAAGCAAAATATGGAGAATAAGGCGGCCATTTGAAATCAAGTGTCCGGCTGAAGGAGGAAACAGGAAACATCTGCGACTTTTGAATGTGATTATGTGTTTCTTGACATCAAAAACATGGTATTGCCACCAATTTAAACCTTATAGGTTGCTAAGAAGTCCAGATATAGGGCAAATATGTTGAAAATGGAAGCCATTTGGAAATCCAAGATGGGCCACCAAACGGAAGGGATAAAAAATTGGTAAAGTGCTTTTGGTTCCTTGGACCATCTTCTACATTTTAAGACAAAAATTCCAATTGTAGCAAAAAAGCAACAAATGACACACTGTCCCTACTAATTGACCTATGTCACCAACCCACATTTAAACCCAGCCCATGCCACTGAGAGCATAATCAATGGTGCAAAGATGGACACCCACACTTGCATTGATCCAGAGATATTGCGTGGGACACACACACACACACCAGCACCACACACACACATGCAAAGCATTTCTATAGTACCCCCGTGCCCAACCAAGTTACAGGGGACCAATTACGTGTCAGCAATAAACTTGGAGAATGAGGTGATTGCTTATGCCATTAAAAACTAATACAGGACAAGGTCATTAGAGGTCAGTCAAAGTCAAGGTCCAATTAGGGTAAACATCAGTGATAAGCCAGTAAGCACACTCTATAAAAAATGAGAACAAAGGTAATACCACCTACAGAGTCATAAGCAATTAAGTTAAAAAAAAACAGATCATTAAATGACCTTCCTCCAGCCCCACATGAATTGCTAGATCACAAGACTTGATCACAAAAACATCTAACCAAAAAACCCAAAAAGCACAAAACCAACACAACAACCAACTCTACTCAAACTCTAACACAACTTTCTTATGAAGCTTCAGCCACCCATTGGTGCTCTTGTTCAGTGAAAAGGGGGATATGTCCAAGTTGAAGGTGAAAATACAAGCACAAAGCACGCAGCACACACACACACACGCGCACGCGCCCATACCCATGTTGAATAAGGTCTCTTGAATCCTAAAAAGCCAATAATGATTTTATGTACAAAACTGAATACACTGTACAATTGCCATAAATTTCAATATGTATGCCATCCCAGAGAAGTTGATTATGACCCAAGATAAACTAAATAAATCCACATATAGTGAATGGGCCATTTCCGTAATGGTAAGCGGTCAAGTGAAATACAGGAAGAAAAGATTAACATGCTAATCAAGTAAATTCAGGAATGGCTCATTTCAAATGGGATCTAGATCCATTGATGGAACTTTTCACATGCTCAGAATACTGGAAGAGAACTTTTTGATAGAACATACAAATTCAAAACAGCATTTATTATTTTGCCAGGGGGCCACTTGTATTCCCAAGGTGGATATCAGGTTCGTGTATGGGCTCCCAAAACATACCCTAAGCGCGTATTTTCACTTGGTAAGAAAAACACCTAAGCACATTTTGGTGATTGCACCCTAAACAAGTATTTTGGTTATTTTTTACTAACCTAAACAGATATTTGGTGGACTGTTCTAAAAAATAACACCCTAAATCAAATATTTTGACTCATTTGCTCCCCTAAACGAGTACGGTTATATAATTGACTGTAACCATATTACACTGAAAGGCTAAGTCTCTTAGTGTACCTGCCATAATAAAGGAAATATTCACTTATGATTTCATTGAAGTCTTCAAGTGACGTGTTATTGGGGACAAAATTTGAAAGACTTAATATTCATATCTAGGGCCTAATTTTTTTTTAAATCCATTATATTTAAAGGTGCAACAAGAGATTTCAATTCATCCATATTTTCTGTGATAGGTAGTGATTTTTATATTCCTTACCTTTTATTTGGCTACAGAAATAACTTCAAATTAAAACAAAAAGGACATCACCAAAAGTCACATCTCACAGACCTTAACTACGCAGCTCTAACAGGGGATGTGATATGTGCTGTACAAGATCTACTACAAAGCATCATTTGAGAATGCTGCAGATAAAGTCAGCCTACATCTAAATGCTAAAGAGACGGAATGGAATACATGACCGTCAATGCGGAAGAGAATCATCAACCTATCTGCACTCCACACGGTACCCAACTCAAAAGGTTAGACCTCAAGTACCTCGGGTCCTATGTTGGACAGCAAGAAAGACTCAAGAGTTAAAGGGCCGTGGCCTGATCGCTAATAGCATCGTCCCCATACTCCAAGATTTTACCGGAAGTGGTCAACATTTTGGTATTTGAAGAAAGCAATTATTTTTCTCATTTATCCTGTGAAATCTTAGAGCTAAAGGATATTTGGTTTGGAAGTTATGAGCGAAAATGTACCCCATTTTGGTCGACCGATATTAATTTTACACATATAGGGCTAAGAAAATCATGCTTTTAGCTCTCACATGAAAACGGGTTGAAATATCAGCGCAAAACTTTACAGATGGGGTTTAGGGGTGAAGACCATTCTATCAAGATGAACACTTTATTTACTTAATCAGGTCGTCCCCTTTTAATATATTGTATAATAAGCAAAATACAGGCAAAAATGGCACATAAGTTTATGCAAATTAGCATGTCTTGCCATGCTTCCTTTTTTCTACCTTTTGATATGTTGTTCGAGAGGGTTTGTACAACAAGTTACAGCAAGAAAACCTTCTGTAGCAATTTTGTCCAGGTCATACCGTAGATTGAGTGGACTATAAAGGGATAGCAATCACATACAAATACACCGTTCAGGTGTGCCTCAGTGTGATTTCTATTAAGAGAAAACAATTTTAAGGAAAACAGAATTTAATTTCTCAAACTTAATACCAAAACTGCACCGGAAATACATCAAAGAAAATAAATTATCAACTTTTCAAGTTTTATCATCAATTTTGTAGGACTAGTTTGAGGACACAAGTAGGTATAGAGGTTTCGGCAACCTTTAACTGGCGTTTCAGTTCAGAATAGTAACTGTTATGTTAAAGCTTCGATTTATAGAATTTCATGCGTTACATAAGGAATTAAATGGGTAAAACACCATGAGGAATATATAATAAGCATACACTAACAAGACTAATTTAATATGCATTATAAAATGTAGTTTGGGCACAAAGTTATGTTACGCTATTGCCAAGGTATACATGAACGTAAATAATTAACACAGACGGAATAGGGGCTTCAAATACTTCTGTATTTATGATTTTTAAAGGAAAAAGTGCGACCAATTGAAATACAACATACTACACCTCATTCGGGAAAACATTCAATGCTATATACTACCTACCACACGATTGACCACCCAGACTCAGCAGAACTGGAAGAAGCAATTCCGGATATTTTGCCGATGGACGTAACGCATATATCACAGGATTCGGCACAAGTACCAATGTGATCACTAACATTTTGCTTTAAATAATTATTATAAAGCCCTTTTAAAAGAATGTCTTAGGAGCTCTTCCGCAAAATTTAAAGCTCCCACTTTCAGCAATATTTTCAACCAATGACTTTTACCTCTGTCACCCAAAGACTCAAATTTTTCATTTTTTTTTAAAATTCACCCACGTCATTGCAATAGTTCAATTCATATACAAACTTAGAATATCCATTACTTCATGACATATTTCCTGTCATCCACCGTATTTACTCGTAAATATCTGACATTTTATTAAGAAATGTGCAATGTATAGGCCTACTACTAAAATGAGATCTTTCTGTCCGACTATGCGTTTTGACGCCCTTTGACCTTTGGAGCTGATTTTTGGCGTGCAGGTAGAAAACAACCAAATGACAGCCTGAGGTTGGTATCAGGGTTTCAGGGTGACCCAAAAAATCAAGAGTCATTTAGAGGTAGATTTGCGTAGAAATGCTGTATAATCACAAAATCTGGCCAAAAGGACCACTAACCTGAGCAAAGAACAAGTTTGAGGTGAAAGGTCACACACACAGGGCATAGGTCGCTTTCAATTTGGCAAGGAAACCAAGTAAACACGAAAGCTGGGTGACCACATAGTTACATCTATCATCATCAGCCTATCATCAGTCCACTGTTGGACGAAAGCCTCAACATGTTTCCATGCTGGATTTCGGCCTACCCTTCCACGCTGGCCTAGTGCGGGTTGGAAGGGACTCTGGTACCTAGAGTAATGTGTGCAGGTAACAGACCCGGGATGGTCCCCTACTCTTTTCGATAAGGTTTGCAACTTTTAACGTGTTCAGGAATGACTCCCCTGATACACAGGACCAACAGCTTTACATGACTTTCCGAACCATGAGGCGCCGGACACCCATTGCATACACCTGCACATTTTACGCAATGGGTGGGAGCGAGGAGAAATTCCATAATCACACTGCTGCACAATTATGCAATTTCCGACCTTATAGGAACTATTTGAGTATGACCAAGAAACCCGACTCTCGCAGGGCTCGAACCAGGGCCGCTCGGTCGATCTTATACTCTGCCGACGGTTCAGCGCCTTAGACCGCTCAGCCACCTCGCCCTCTCGTACATCTATACTTAACTGCAGATCATTTTTGCACCCTTAAAACAACTGCCTCACTGTAAATAATTCCCGGAAATAATATTGCAGTAAGGTAATGCCTTTCAAACTGTCTAAAGTACATTAGGCTATAGTAGAATGTTTTGTTATGGTTGTACTGCAGCAGTTGTATATTTAAGTGCTTTTATTAAGTATTTCCCTCTTGTTTGGTGCTCCATGTTTAGGCGGCACAGCTGAATCTTTTGGTGTGATTTTTATAGAGCAATTTCTTTTTATGATATGCTAAATGTTGATTTATCTGCTGTTATTAATGTATGATATGTATTTTTAATGCTGTATTTTAATGATAGTATTTTTATTGTTCAGCGCTTTGGTCTTTTGGTAAGGGGGAAGCTTTATAAATACCTGTAATAATAATAATAATAGAATGTGTGTGATAGTAGGCCTATGTACGACAAGTTCGTATTTTCAGTCATGATCAATCAACATTACTACGCATGCAACCAAAAAAAATTAAGAACATCATTATTAAAGGTGGCTGATCCATTAAAATCCAGCCATTCATGTTTCCTTGAGGCTCCCTTACATAAAAGCAAATACCTTAAACGTCTGATTTTAAGATAAATCAGTCCAACCGTTTGGATAGTAAAATATTTTGAAAACGTTTTTATCCATAACATCAAAATGAAAATATTCTTAAAGGGGCATTTCGTAATCCACAGCATAGTCTCCCCGATTTACCTAAAAGAAATCGAGATTTTTATATCATTTGAACCATTGGCTCAAGTATTACAAAATAAAGCAGTATATCATCTTACTAATACACTGACTAATACTAGTACCTATTCACATACCATTTACATGGATATTTCCTCTTGACTCGCCCTTTCCTTTTTAAAGGAATTTTCATTTCAGAGTTCATGACTATTGACATTGAAGTACCCTGGAGATCCGTATCTGTCTATGCCTGTTTACAGCAGGCATGAGAATGTGCAAATTATCTGATGGACCCCTGATGTGTCTTTTGGCAATCTCAACCCCAGAGGTCAAAGGTTAAGGGCAAAATGAAATCCGGGCAAACTCTGGCGCTGAAATGACAAGGGCTGTTGAAGTTCCAAACTTGGACATTGTGGTCTGGAACATTAAATGTGCGTTATGCGGTAGAGTTTCATATAGAAGTCCCAAGTGAGGAAATGAGGGTACATTGCCATTCATTCCGTCAAGCAATGCTGAACAAACGTCATACAGCGCTGACGGATTCAATTGTTAAACTCATTTGCATCAAGGGACTTCTATATGAACGTCTACCTTTATTGACAACTCCACCCAGAGGTCAAGGTACCCCACGAGCTGCATGGCCAATATAAAACAAGTAATTGAAAAAAAAACTGATGCCGAGATCGTTACAGAAACTGAAAAGTTTAAAAAAATTAAACATATAGATCGTGAAAAAATGCGATAGAATATATGAATTGTGAATTCACAAACAATTTGTTCCCATAGAATTGAAAAAAGCGATTTGCATGGTGTGCAGAGGTTCATCCCAAAACCAATCATGACATAAGGGGGACTGTTTTTGATATCCTTTAGCTGTTTCAACCAGGGACAGAAGGGTTCGGTTTTAAGGAAATTAGAAAAAAATGGGGAACAAAATGCCAAAACCTAGAAGAAACTCAGATACATTATTTTTTTTAGTATTACACAGCCCTATAGCTAATATATGTGTAGTAAAGTAAAGCTTGCAATAAATTATTCACCTAGTGTCTGCCATGTTCCTAAAAAGTAAAATGAAAAATTTTAATTCATATGCCACATTTCAGTTAGGCCTAAATACACTAAAATCTATGCCTTTATTTCTGGGTTTTTTAAAATCAACAATTCTTGGCCTCCAGCCATTTATTAAGTAGGCAAGACGCAGTCATTAAAAGGACAGTCTTCTGCAGAAACTTGTGAAATGATACACAGCGAAATTGAGTTTTTGATACACAATTTTTTAGTTTAAAAGGTTGCACAATTGCACCAAACAACAGCGTGATCAGTTTCAAAGAAATTTGCTATTGTAATGAATACTATGCCGGCACCAATATCAGCCTATCAATAGCTAGGCTTTTCCCTCAAGTAGAAGATTTTCTGTCAAGGGCAGCCACTTAAAATCGAAACTAGTCTTTTGTATCTGGTCAATTTATGAAAAAAATAACAGTTATGCAAGTATTGAAAATTGCTAGTGCTTTATATGTTACAATTTTTGAAATTTGAGTTCAAATTGGTTTTGGGTACTTTTTGAATTTTTGACCGATTTCCAAGGGGGGGGATACAATAGTAGGAATTTGTTTGCAAGCAGAATCACTGTCCGAGCTGTTATATGTTATAATGCTAGCCTTGATGCATTTGCGGTCTAATGTTGACCTTATTTTGTGTTTGTTCAGTGTGTGCCATGTGGAGAAGTGTCACAGCTTAGGCAGGACACAAACCCATGTCTGTTGGGTAACACATTCAGTACCCTCTGGTCAGTTGTACGACTGACTAGTAGTACTAGTCGTACATGCTAGTACTGTAGTGTTAAGATGGATATGTTATAGCATTAATATAATGTACATTTCTGTACATGGTAATTTAAAAAAATTTATATATTTTCAATATCAGAAGGAAACTTGTGTAGTTTCTTATAATAAACCCAGTGCTGCACCCCTATCAATAGAATTTGACAATAAGTGACTGCTCATAGTATTAATATCCATCTACCCTGGTAAAAAATCCAAATATTTCTTTCTCAATTTAAAATAAATGTCTGGAATTTCTGTGTGTGTGGTGTGTATGGTGTCTGTCAGTGTATGTGTGTCCAGATCTATGCCTGTCTGTGCCCGTCTCTTGGCTGTCATCATGTGGGGGTATGTGTTTGCTACAGTGTGTGTGTGTTGTATTGTAAAACACAATGTCAAAAATAAGAAGAACAATTTGAACCAAATCGTTCCTCAAAGCAAGACCAAGAAACAATTTGTAAGTGTGTGTGTTGTGTAGGTTATGTAGTGTGTGTGTAGGTGTGTGTGTGTAAGTATCTGAATGTGTGTGTGTGTTGTAAACAAATGTCAAAAATAAGACCATTCCTTCCCCTTCCCTCCCTTATTAACAATTTTGAACAATCTGTTTGCTCGAAGCAAGACCAAGAACCAATTTGTAAGTGTGTGTGTATGTGTTGTAATGTATGTATGTGGGTGTGTCTGTGTGTTGTGTGTAAGTATCGGAATGTGTGTGGTGTGTTGTACACAAATGTCAAAAATAAGGAATTAACAATGAAAGTTTGATCAGAGCAAGCCCAAGATTACCAATGTATGTGTGTGCACTGCATGTGTGTATGTATGTCTGTGTGTGTGCATGCATGTGTGTATGTATTGTATGTGTGGTGCATTGCAGAGTTGGGTGTGTGCATGCATGGCATGGGGTGTGCATGTATGCATGTATTGCATTGCATGCATGCAGACAATTAGCTAATTAACATATTAGCTAATTTAGATAATTAACAATGAGTGGACTTTTGAAAAGTGATCTTTCCTTGACAGAATAAACCTATATAATTCTAGCAAGAGTGAATGCTTAGGTTAAGTTTTTTAGACATATTTATAGTGTTTAAAACAGATAAATGTTTGTCTTAATGTCGTCCGGTCATTTTGAGTAAAAGTTTTGTAATTGTTTCTCTCCTGCCCAAGCTCGTGAGCCAATTTCAACCAAATTAGGTCAGAGGAACCCTTGGTCCAAGGGTGTTCACAGATTGGGCCAATTAACAGTAAGTGTATGGGGGCATCCACGTGGACCCAACATTTTTGTTTTTGTGTGCCATGTTTGAATGCGTCAATCATTTTTGCCCAAATTTGTAGCAATGCCTAAATATCAGTTGCGCATATTTTGGTGGCAAAAAATTCAAATCGGCCATGGCGTGTATATGCTATTATTTTGGTGCACTATTCAAAATTGTTTTGGCCCTTAAATCGTACTCGGTAAACTTTAAAAAAAATCCGCCCATGTAAATGTCTTGATATTTCCTATTATGAACCAAAAATATTTTATGAAAAGGTCCTTCAAGGCAAGTGGTGTTCTTTTTTTTGTGGTGGCGATTTGGGTGCGCGTTGCAAAAAATCGGTTTTGGGGGACTGCTATTTTGAATCCGTTACAAATGCTTTTCATTTTTTTTCTGTTATGTGGTTGTGTGATTTACCCCATCAGTAACCAGAGTTTGGTTTAAAAATTCCACTGCCAAAGTGGCTTTCATGGGGGCCATGTGGACCCACCCCCCCACACACACCACACACCAAACAGGAATGCACAAGACTTTATACACTTGCTTAAGGGGCATTCTTTGAAAAATCTATAAATTGTTTTTGTGTAAACAGATTACATTCATATAATCACCAATCTGGTCAGAAGATCACTGCCCCAAAATTCAAAATCCAGGTTTTAACAGATTGGATTCAAAGGTCAATGCATTGAAACCAAATTCGGCTAGAAGAATCACTCAACCGCTTGACTTGTGACCATTCTATGGGTCACAAGTCAGCGGTTGCACCCCATATGGGGTGTAACCAGACCACATAAGCTGTAGAATCTCAATTCCCTCGGCACAGTCAGTAGCTTTCATTCACCAAGGTATTATGGTTTTTGGGGATGATATATGATACCCAGACCACACAAGGTCAGTCATGTCAATTTATGTCAAGTACAACCCAATGAGCTGTGTCCTTGGTGGTGAGCCTATAGCAACTCATAGTGAGATTGGGTCAAAGCTCAGGTGTGCCAATTAAAGGGGCATTTTGACAGTTTGTAAACTTATATAATTGTTTTCTTCTGCTAAAACAAGTGAGCCAATTCAGCCTCGCTTGTCAGAAAAGCCACTGACTCAGGGGTGTGTTCAGAGAATGACACCCATTGACCCTTATGACCTTTTAACCCCACCATACAAGTACCTATTGTGATCACAAAGATGGGCAAGGACTTGTGGTTTGAGGAACACCGTGTTCTAATTACCAAAATTTTTGAATACAAAGTTAATTGGGTTATCATAATATTTCCCATTGTACGTAAGTAAAGTTGTCACAAAAACATTGTCCTCTTTGAATAACATCACTTGATAGGCTGTGCAAATAATTGATGCTCTGGTATGATCAACGTAATGTGAAACAAATGACATTCAATTCGTGCTACTTTTTTGGTACCATCTGGTTTTATAGTGAAGTAGAAATATGTTGCATAGAACACAAGCTGCCAGTTATCATGATTGTCCTTTTAAATGGAAATTCTTGTCCAATGAAAGACCGAATCACTATTGGTAGTTAATCTGTCATACCTTGCGTACAAAATTTGGCCTGTTTACCACACATGAAATATTAGTCGGCTTAATAAATTAATTCTTGCATTAGTATTAAAATATAGGCTATGTGCAAAACATTGTAATTGTTTACCACCAAATGTACAGTATAAACATTGAAGTATTATTTAAATATAAATGGGCTATAGAAGCCATTCTACAGTGAATTGTCAAGCCAAACTTAGCAATCTGAAACAACCTAATCAGAAAAACTTACCGAGTGTCCCACACAAAGTGGGAAGGAAGAGTCTCATGATAAGACCCAGCATAGTGTAAGCAGGGTATCAATGATGGACCTGGTCAATGGTCATGAAATATGAGACTCTACACACAATGGTAAAAAAGGCATGTGAAAAAAAAACGAGTTAATGAAAGGGGTACGCAGTTGTGAACTTGGAAGGTAAAACATTCTAATTGTACTGCTCCCAGAAATTTTACCTCAAAATTTGTTCTCTCTTTAATTCTTTTTACCATTGTCGGTATTTCAAAATACTATGCTAAACGTCTGTTTATTGCATGTGATGAACTTCAATTTAAATTACTTTTTATAGCTTAACACAGGGTGTAGCCAGCTTGGGTCGTTCAAGTAACAGGTTCCAGTTAGTGCAAACATTCCCTGATCACAGCGCAAAATACAAAAAAGGGCAAAAGTGTGAAAAAAGGGTGATTAAACAGGTACCCGATTTTCCTTGCCGATTTTTTCTAAAAAATGACCCAAACTACATGAACTAAGATTATTGGAGTTTCAGTATCTTAAAACAATGAACAAATTAAGTAACAGAAATGACACTTATATTACGGTTACCTAAAACTAATCTAAGATAATATCCACACATGTATGCTAAAACTTTAGATTTATGCATCAATCTTACCACAGTGTTGTTAAAAGGATATTTATAGCAACATACTTTTAAAAAATTAAACCCTTAAACTGACTATGTTAACTAAAATTACCTTTAAAAAAAGGCAATCCTTTCCAGTAAGTTTTTCTCTTACCCATTTCCATATACCTCTGGATCACAGTATTGTAACTATACATGTGCAGATTGACTTTCTTACCTGTAACTCTCCAATTTGTTACCCTTTATCTATCCCGGCAACAATTTACCAAATTTCCTATTTCCCAGCCAAGTCTGGCAGAGACTAAAATCATAGAAACATAACTGTAAAAATTAAACCTAAAACTAACTCCTTTCACTAAAATTGACCTTATAAGTAGAAAGGCAATCCCTTCCATTAATTTGCCTTCCTCACTGTATTGTAACTCTACTTGTCCTGTTACGTCTCCCCTTACCTATCCCTGCAACAATATAACCAAGCTCCCTATTTCCAGCCAGTCTTTTGGCAGAGAATAAATTCAAGAAATGCTTTAAAGACCACTTTAAAAACCTGCGATGATTTTGTTCGATGTTGAAATTGCATCGGCATTACACACCCAAAACTTAAACTCCAAATTAATTAGTAGTAAGTAGATCATTTTCACAAGAGAAAAAACATTACATGAAAATCTGCCTGTAATGACATAATAGAGCTAAATCAGTAACTCTATGAAGACATAGACTCAAGTGCAGAACGAGCCTAGTGGTTTTTCTATTCCTAGGGACCTCGGCAAAAAAAGCTGGTGGCACTCCCAGTCACTTAAATGGCAATGTCTGGAAGCTAAAAGTTGGTCAATATATTTATTATGGAAACCAATGATGTTGCATTATGAGAACCTTGACCAACGTGCAGCTATGAAACCCTTGCCATAATGCACCAGTTTTGCCTTTCATTTATATTTTTTCCATTAGATAATCATATTCTTTGAAGCAGTCGAGCACTAATAAAACTATTGTTTGCCTTTTAACCCTAACCAGCTTTTGGTTTCTAGCCTATCGCCAGAGAGCAAGGAAGGGGTAAAGGGATAGAAGCTAAAGAACATTGGACGTCCATGGCGATATTCGAACCTGGGCTCCTCTGGGGCACCATTCCCATGAGCAGGGATGGCAAGCCTTGAGGAGTGGCTGTCCCAGCTGCGATTTAGTGCCCATTTGAGGTGTTGGTACGATGACACCATCGCATCGCTTCTTCCAGAGAGGAAGGGAAGGGGTAAAGGGATTGAAGCTAAAGAAGAATGGACATCCGTGGTGGGATTCACCCGGGGCCTCGGCGCACCATTCCCATGAGCAGAGAGGGCAAGCCACGAGGGGTGCTGACAATATGAGTGTTGGTACGATGACGTCATCGCATCTTTTTGGAATTAGTGCATTTCTAACCTCAGCTCATTGAATTCTAGTGAGTTTTGTTTTAGCGATAGGGTTACGGGTGCCCATTAACCTGGAAAAAAGGACGTGTACCCTGATTAGGGACCTCGCACTGACTATGCATTAAGGTTCTTGATACAGGGCAGGGCCGTAGCTAGGAGATAGTTGAAATCTTGAATTATTTCAGATTTCTTCAAAAAAATTAGGCTCAAAAAAACCTTCCAGACTAATAATTATTAATACAAACAAGCAACAACAAAAAATAACAAATACTTAATTTTTAAAAATAAATATTATTTGAATTAATTGGTAGGCGTAAATGAAGAAATAAACTCAGTCATTCCCTTTAATTATCCAACAGTGAAAATTAGTGGAGGAAAATGTTCAAAGTGTACTTTTGAGCCAGGGTTTAATTGCCAGTTTTCACAGGTGGAAAAGTACACAATTCACAGTGAACAAGGGAAAACTTCTTGTTGTCACCCATAGATATCTGACTCATCCCATGCTACAAAAGTTGTTCTTAGCTGGTTTGGCATCATTGTTAATGCAACATTAGCTGCTTTGGTATATTGTAAATGCACTATTAATGCTTTGGCATCATTGTAGATCTGTATTAATATATACAATGTAAACAGCCATTTAAAAAAACAACATGATTGTGTTTTAAAAATTAACCAAATGGGCCAGACAAATTTAAAAAGCATTTTTCATTGTTTGCATCTGCATCTGCAATCATAATTGTGGATAATTACAGTTAAACGAGCACATAATATTTTCAAAAAGGGGGTTACAATTATCAATATAATATTATTGCAAGACAAAACAAAATTGTGAACAAATATATGGCAAGGCAACAAGCATGCTAGAGTATAAAACTTGTAAAATCGTTTAAAAAAAAAAAGGGTCGTTGGTTTTGGGGGACGAGGCTATTAGTGATAGGGCCATGGCCCTGTAAAGGCACTATCATTGATTTGCTAAATAAAAAGGACAAAATCATAAAAAATCAGATTTTTGCATGTCTGTAATAAGTATAGGTATCTTAACATACCCAACAAGCCAAAAAGCAGCCTAAAAAGGATAAAATCAGATAATTTATTAATTGTTGTCTGTATGGCCACTTGCTACAACATTTAAAGGTGCGTGTTCCGATCGTCTTTGGGACCCCCCTGATTTACCCGGAAGTAGTATCAATTTGGATATCATATGAAAAGTTGCATTTTTGTGGGCCACCATTACCAGCTATAGCTGGCAGGACCACTTAGCAATCCGTTGTGTGTGGATGTGTGTGTATGTGTGTGTGTCACTAAAATTTTAATTTTTTTAAATTGACCGCATTTGAAATATTAAATTGGAACCAAACTTGTGTCAATGGTGCACCATGGGATCCCTCATATGTTGAAGTCAAAGGTCATGTGCCAGAGTCAGTCATGTGAGTCAAGTTGTAAGATGGGCTGGGCAGCCAACAGCTTACATTCTTTGAATATAGCGAGGTGAAAGCCGAGAACCGCACTGTCGCCCTGAAATGTGAGCATGCAAATCCATTTCATTCCCAACATATAAACAGAAAAAAGCTCGTTTTTTTAATTGTTAACCATCAAATATTAGCACAGTATTGAATAGGGCTTAGCTTAGCAATATGCATTATTGCATGGGGTTAAATAACTCAGATTATTGCTTCTACCATCAAAAACTGCAAGTTTGTTTAGTCAGGAGGCGAGTGTTGTCTCCCTCACTTCATGTTTTGTGGCCAAAAATTGGGTTTCAGTTTCATAGGTTATAAGGACAGCCAGGAACCTGGGGCGCATTGACGTTTGACACGGGGTCAAATGTCAATTGATGATATTGTTGTATAAAACCTTACCAATGTGTTCCTCTCATCATAAGGTTCTGAAAAGGTAGAGTTTGCCCAATCTGGGATGGATCATTCAGGAGTTATAGCAAAAAGGTCAAAGGTCATCTTTTGACTACCGGGTGTAAAAAATGCAAAAAAAATGCACAGATTTTGATGAAAATGAGTCTCAAATTGATGCTTTTGCCAATCCAACGATTCATATAATTAGGTTTGCATTATCCAGGATACTTCTACAATGGTAACACCCCAAGTTGTGGAAGTGAATTAAAACCTGTCAAAACTGAAATAATCAATTTTGGCCCAAACTTATGAAGTAGTAATGAAAGCAAAGACAACCGCCCTTAACTATTCCACGGTACTTGATAGGCGGGCTAGTGCAAGTAGAGAACACATTAGACATAAATTGGAACAAAACACCTGTACCATCGTCTACGAAGGGGGGGGTGGTTAACCCACCCCCCCTTCAGGTTTTTCCCCGGCATTGCTAAAACCCCCTTTTTTGGTGCCAAATTATTAATTGTAATTGTCAATTGACATGTTCCCGCTCCTTTTAATCCAAAAACAAAATGACCACCGGGTATAGTAAGATACAGGGTGTGATCCCAAAGTGATCGATAGGGTGGGGGTGGTAACCACCCCCCCTCCGGGAAGAGAAGTACAAAAAGGCCTAACACAACACAGGAACATCACGGACACTTGATTATTGGTACCAATATAGCTATTGTCCTCCTCTTCCCATTGTTCCCAAAATAAGTACCAACATGCCTAGCATTACGTCACATGAAGTCATCAACTGTTGCATGTCAGCCAAAACTGCCATTTCCATAGACTCACACAGTGGAAAATTCAAATGTTTCGCCAACAAGGTTAGGAAAACGATTTTCATGCGGGTTTTTGACTCTACTTGATGGGAAATGACCCTAGTTTTTATAATCGACATCATTTTAGAGCTATTAAACTAGGGTGTTTGAGTGCTTAAAATTGGAAATATCAAATTTCACACCTATATTCAGTATTTCGTACTTTCTCAACATATGACGTCATGGTGACGTCATAATGGGGATGGTTGTACTTATTTTGGGGTACCCAATGGAAAGAAGAAACTCTAAGCTAACCTGTGGTACCAAATTTACGGACGAGGGTTGTTAGTAACGAAAATCACAGGGGCGGTGGTAACCACCCCCCCCCCCCTTCGGGAAGTTTTGTACAACAAAATGGCTCAAGGTAGACGAGGGTTAATGGAATGTCAAATTTGAGTGTATTTTTCATTTTGAAAAAAAAACAAGAATGGTATAGATTTTATCCTTCTCTGGCACTTTCAAACTTTCGCTGCAAATTTCAAACATTTGATTCTTTTGGGTTGGATCACTGATAGTGGTCTTTATTGAATCAAACCAGCTCAGAAATGCAATGGAGTGACACTTGTATTTTGAGATATTGTTCATTAACTCACCCCCCCCCCATCTGCTTGAAAAGTGTTGTAACTGGCTTTCCATTTGATTTTCCAGACGAGTAGTTCACTCTCAATCATCACCATTTTTTTTAAATTTCTTTTTGACAGCTCTAATGGGACATATATCAAACATGGCAAATTGGGTGTGCAGCTTATACTTGGAAACCATGTAGCAAGTGATGTAAGTATATTGTAGGGCTGTTATAGGCACTATCAGTGATTTGCCTAATCACAAAATCAAAACAATTCATCAAAAATAGTTTCACGCAGTCTGTAACAAGTATCGGTTTTCTTACATCCATCACGTGGTAAGACCAATTTTAACCAACCAAATTATGGATTTTTAGTCATTACTGTCCATACCCTACATTACAAAATGTAAATTGATAGGGATTATAATCTTTGAACACCTGATATGTTCTTACTTTTCTGTCGATTTTTAGTTGAAAAAAAAATTTTGTACAGACTTATCCTTCACTTACTAGGCTATTCCTGCAAATTTTAATATGTCAAAACATCCAGAGGAGACAGTGTCTTTAATGTATGATTTGAATATAACTTTGTTGCAGATTCATAAAATAAGAACATTGAGCATTGGAATTTCACAGCAGACAAAATTAAAAATAGCTCCAAAGATAGCAGCGATATGATAATCCGCGAGATCGAAAAAATGTTGAAATGAGACATTGTTTTTAAAACTTAAAATAGGATAAGTGTTTGTACAACTCCATATAACTGCTTTTAATGTAAAACAACCACCAAAATAGTGAAAAAAAGGAAAGTATTATGAGGAAAATTTGTTCATTACCGTCTCCCGCAAATAGGACCATACGCGACCGTGATCCGCAAATTATTGAACTAAACAGCTGGATTGTGGTTTTATCACACAGCATGAGCAAAAGATAATAATGTTTGGTGAGGTCAAATTTATTGATCATGGTGGCCAAGTATCACACTGTGAAATCTGTGATATTCACGAGGAAGGCTTTTTTTGGCATCTCAAAGTCGGAATTTTGATATGCATGTAATAGAAAAGTACAGAATCAGCTAAAAAGTAATGCCTTGCTTTAATACACCGATTTCAAGCCAAACACTTGCAGTTTATGTTAATAATTAGTACATCCATGCCAGTACAAAATATAAAAATATGAATTTTGCTTTAATTTTTTTCGATGCTTCGGATTAGGAAATCGCTGCTAATCCCTTTAATCAAAATGATCTCAAATTGTTTGGCTTGCTTGAACATTTAATATCAAAATATAGTATCATGTAAGTGAATAGTAGCATTGTACTGATGGGGTTTAAGGAAAAATTGACTGAAACCACTCTATAAAATAAAGTAACAGAAACAAAAAAGACAGCAAAAAGACAATGGATTAGATTTTGGGCGTAAAATAATGCTAATTTTTTAAAAGTATCTAATTTGCATAATTTAAGAACATTTTCCGCAAGGCTTGTGTACAAGTTATCTGGAGTTCCGTAAGGCATATAATGATGTAATGTGGCGGAAGGAAGCGGGTTGAGTTCTCGACTTGATTAGATTTTGGGCATATTTGGGCTAATTACATAAACAAATGAGCTAATTAATATGCAAAAATCGGCATAATCGCTATATTTTTGAAATGGTACATTTGATACGCAAAAATCACTTCACTGCATGAAAGCCTATCATGGTGCACATCTTCTTTTGCCATTTGAAAGTGTGTGATATATGCGGCTTAGGTATGCAAATGAGCTAATTAATATGCATAATTGCTGTATCGCTAAAACGGTACATTGGATATGCAAAATTCCTTTGCTATATGAAAGACTACTATGCCATACATCTTTTGTGTGAATCATAATTGGGTCAAAGTGCATGTGGGCCAATTAAAGGGGCATTTTTTTATGCAATTGATCTAATTAAATATGCGTAATTGCTGTATCGCTAAAACGGTACATTGGATAATGCAAAATTTGTGCTATGATGAAAGACTACTTTGCCATTCATCTTTTGTGTGAATTATAATTGCGGTCAAAGTGCACATGGGCCACTTGAAGGTGCATTGTTTGATTTCAAATTGCAACTAATGCCAAATGCTTGGTCCATTTCAGCCTTTGCTCAGATTGGGGGGGGGGGGTTCTTCAGTGTAAAATACTACACCTGGCAAAGTAATTTGATTCAGGAGTTTGTTTACATTACAATAAACTAGGTCAGCATATGTTTATTTGGCAGTATATAGGGGTGTGGTGGTGTACAAAACAAGACTATCAATGCAAAACGGGGGTGGGGGTGGGTGCTACACCTAAACCTCTCTTATGTTTATAGGGGACTTAATACCATTAAAGGTGCAACGAGAGATTTCACAAATCAGGTGTCCCTAAAAAATCGAAAGCACTGATTTTTACCCCGATGTAAAGCTTTCCATCAATAATATCCCCTTCTGAAAGAGTTAAGCTGAGAAACATTTCTTTGGTATAAAAATTGTTACATTTCTAATTTCGTATAGGAGCAAATACGAAATTCAGCCTATGTTTTACATTGAAATATAAGCAACTCAAAATCACACGTTTTCTTCTCTCTTTTGAGACATTTCTGTAGCCAAACACAAGGTAAGAAATCTATTGAGTGTCTAATCTATATGAAATTACTCTTATGACACAATATTTGGGTGTCTCAAAATCTCTCCTTGCACCTTTAATATCTCCACAATAAAAATGTTGTGACCCCAGGGTGGTGTTATAAAAATGAAAGAGAGGGAAATAAAGAATACTATAAATGTTGGGAGATAGGCAAGGTGGACAGGCCGCGACAAATCGCCTGCCCGATAGCCCGGGACTAGTATAATTTTTTTCAGGTAAGTAAAACTTTGGGTAGTCATGCCCAGTCGGGCAAGTCTAAATATCAGGTAATGGTTTATGGTTTACTGACTTTACTCCCAAACAGTCACTATATCATAATCAGAAAAAAGTAATTACTAGACCATATTCCTTTTACAAGTTTTACTTTTACCGTTTCATGAATAAAGGAACGACAAAAATTAAAGATATTAAAGCGGCACTGGCACATTTTCACAAAATATGAAATTTCTTCAATTTGCTCTCAAATGATAGTCTAGGCCATTGGAAGAACAGAGATATATTTTACACATAAAAATAACATACCCCAAAACAGATAGGGACATTGGTATGAGGATAAAGACATCCAGGTAATTGTAGGCCAACTTTTAAGTTTTCCATAACTTTAATTAAAACAAATGTGTATATTACATGAATATTTTTGACTCGTACTCACTGATATTAAAACCACAAAGGTTATAGACCGGTTAAACAATGTGCATAGCGTGAGAAATATGCATACGGAGTGCGTGTTCTTGTGTTAAAAGCCATTTTCGTCGTCTGCTGAATTTAACGTCGCCGGCGACGTTAAATTATAAAATCGTTCTGTTTACCATAAGGAAGCTGATTTGGTCTTAATCATTTCGGGTGAGGGCTTTTGTATATAAAAGCTTTACAACCATGCAAAAATATCGATTTTGAAAAATCTTGAGGGCGCACTATTTTTCAAATGTGCCAGTGTCTCTTTAATCTTACACAACGTCGACATATCAGCTGGGAATGTCCCCTTTGCACCATTTCCACAAAGCTCAAGGTGATGTTCGATTGATATTGCTTCCCCAGTCCAGCCTCCCAGGTCAACGATCTTGGCCCGCCACATATTATTTCGCAGTCTTAAATTTTTGTGACAAAGTTGATGCTGGGTTGCCGTACAGTTCTCAGACTCAGAATCCCTTATGATCCCCTTCAATTCCATGAATAAAAACCACAATCGACAGAAATCTATTATTCATATTTTCTTTTCTGTGTATTTTTTCTAGTGTATTTTTAACATACAAATTACATCAGTTCATATGGCTGGGAGCGGACCTACGTCACATCGCTTCATTGTGGTGAAAACAAACCAGGGAAAGCCCAGGGAATCCCCATATCGCGGCAGCGTGTATCGAATGGTTTGTTTTAACGCACATTGTTGCTAAGCAAGTTTTTGCCAAAAGCCCAGATGTCCGTTTCCGGCTATAATTCTACTACCACTAATAATAATATGGTAATGAAATAACAATTATTATAATAGGCTAATAATGATAATATAAAGGCCCAATGATTATAAATGATAAAAATCAGAGCCAGAGCAAACCTAGTAGCAATACCCTTTTTTCTACACCTTTGATTTAAGTATGAACCAAATTTAATAATGTAAAAATGCCATGGTCATCAACCCACCGCGAACCACACAAAGGACACTATGACCTAGTTTTGCGCACCAGCTTCGCACATGTTTGCTACACGGTTTGCAATTAAGGAATTAAACTTCAGTTGGTGTATGTAAGGCTAGTAATAAAGCATTAGCGGTCTTGTCTAAAACTTCTGCACTGTAGTAGCGACTGATAGCTTGGATGAAGGTTTCAGTCTTATAGCAGTATCGTCGCTTATTTCCCGCTGAGAATCGCTGTAAGGTTCCGGCCATGTCTTCACATGCTCGGGCAAGCAGTTTTCTATATGAGGTTGCCGATCGGCAGCTAGAAAAATATAATTTTTGTGGCCTGAAGGTGAGAAAAAGTGGGTGGTCGTGGAGGGACCATGTGGGGTGTCCGGGAAGGGGCCGAGGTGGGTTGTGGTTTGTCGGGGAGGGGGACAGGTGGGGGTGGTTGAGAGTGATGTGTGTGCTTTTGTGTGTTTTATCCTTTTCCCTTGTGGTGTGTTTTTCGGTCCCCGGTGTGGTGTTTGTCGGGGCCCGTCGGTCGGGTGTCTTGGTCGGGACCAGGTCGTGGTTCATTGGTCGTGCCCCGTGGATTTATGGAGAGTGCCGGTGGTGATGTTGGGGAAGGGACGGGTGGGGTGGTCAGGGAAGGGATGGTGTTTGACGTGGACAGGGGTGTTTGGGGGAGAGGATGGGTGGATGTCCGGGGAGGGGGGACGGTTTGGCTGTTGGGGATGGGTTGGGCTGTTGGGTGATGGATTAAATTTTTTACCCGTTTTCAAATCATGAGATTATGTTTTTAGGGTTAACTAATTTAGCTCAAGGCCACTTTCCACCCAAACGATCCTGTTTAGGTTTATACAAACAAAACACTGTTTTAGCAAATAGTGTTTTTTTATGGACAAAAATAGAAAAAGGTTAATTGATTGCAAAATTGTCACATTCACTACTCCAAAAGTCTTGGATCTAGAAAAGCCTACTTGTTGCAATTTCTACCAGATCACACACACAGAGTGGCCAAAACACAAATTTTTTAAAAATGTGTTTCTTTTTTTTTTTTTTTTTTTTTTTTTTTTTTTTTTTTTTAAAAATGTTTAACCCAAAAAAAAACCCTCGTCTACCGAAGGGGGGACCACCCCCTTCAGGTTTTTCCACCCCGCTGGCTAAAACCCCCTTTTTTGATGCAAGTTAGTTAAAAGGGATTAGCAGCGTGATAATTTCGAGAGAATAAAAAAGTGAAAATGCATTCTTTAACTTATAATCAGGAACAAGTGTGTACAATTCCATATTACTGCTGTAATGTAGAAACAAACCATCCAATAGTGAAAAAAATGAAGTTTAGGAATTTGTAATACCGTCTCCCCACACATAAACATACCGAATGGCGTCTCAAAATTCACACTAACAGCTGATTGCGGTTTACAAACAACACCAGACAGAATGAACACCATCATAATGGTTGTGTTTGAGGTTAAAATTGTTATTGATCAGGTGCAACAAATCACGCTTAAAATGTGTTGCTTATGCACCGGGAAAGGCTTTTTTGATCTAAAGTACGGAATTTTGATACGCACGATAGAACTTACAGGATCATATAAAAAACTGCCTGTGTGTCTTTATACGATGGATTTTCAAGCCAACCGACTTGCAGGATTGTTCACATATCCATGCCAATCACACAATCCACAAATATTAATTTTTTTTATGATTTTTTTCTGATTTTCGGATTATCAATCGCTGGCTAATATCCTTTAATCATATGTAATTGCAATTGACAATGTCCTCCTTTTAATCCAAACCAAACAGCCACCTGGTATAGGTAAGATACAGGTGGATCCCAACGTGATCGATAGGAGGGGGTGTGGTTAACCACCCCCCCCTCCGAGAGAAGTACCCACATTCTAACACACACAGAAATCACAGACACTTGAATTTTGGTACCAATAGAATAGCCTGTGGTCCTCCTCTTTCCATGATAACAAAATAAGTAAACCTGGCCTAGCATTACGTCCACAAGGACTTCATAAGTTCGCATGTCAGCAACAACTAAACTAGCCATTTTCCATAGACACACCAGTGCAATTCAATTTTTCGCCAAAAAAAAAGGTTAACCATCAGATCCCTGCATGCGGTTTTTTTTTTACGCACTTGATGGGCAATGACTAGTTTTATTATAATAATGACATCATTTAGAGCTAAATAAGGGTGTTTTGAGGGGTTGCAAAAAAATGTCGAACTATCATTTCTATTCATCAGCCCTATATTCAGTAGTTTCGTATTCCTCCTTGCAACATATGACGTCATGTGATTGTCATAATGGTGATGTTATTACTTATTGGGACTCAATGGAAAGACGAAACTCTACGCTATCCTTTGTACCAATTACCTAAATCGTTGTTCAGTAACGAAATTAACAGGGGGGTGGTAACCAAACCACCCACCCCCCTTCGGGAGTTTTGTTTGCAAACAAAGCGGTCACCGCCCGTGTGATTCGTGCACCTGTGGTTTGGGGGGGTTTGGACCGAATGTTACTTTGCAGCCCGGTTTGGAATGACCCTGAAGAGGAATGGCTAATGGGTAACTGATGCAATGGTCATTTAAAATAAAGAACGTCCTTTAATTTTGTACTGATGAATTGCCCTGGTATTTTGATAGCTGCTTTTCGCCTATTTTATTTTTTTCTTATTGATCAGACTTGATTTTGCGCACCTTGTTTTTTCAACCGCGAGTCGGGGATTCCCTGGGCTTTACCTTGTTTGTTTTCACTTTTACTCTTGCGTGAATCCCTACCTGTGTTTTCACCGCTGTGAAGCCCCCTCACATCCGCAATCCCGGCCATTTGCGACCGTCATGCTAATTGTATTTTTCGTATGCTTTGTTAAATGATTTTTTACATGGGGTCCACAAAGGTCCGCATCGGTCCCAAAGATCACAATGGGGTCGCAAAGATCACATGGGGTCACAAAAGGTCACATGGGGTCACCAAGTCACACAAATCCCACAAGGTCCAACACAAGTACACCATTGTCACTTGGGTCACTGAGGTCGCATAGGGTCAACAAAGGTCACATGGGTCACCAAAGGTCACCAAGGTCCAACATCCGCCATCCCACCCTTCCCCCTACGTACCCCACCCTTCCCCTCCGACACACCCAACCCCTCCCCGTTGCATGTCACCCTACAGCTCCCCGCAACGGCGGCTCACAGAGCACCGATTTGTGGCTAAATTGTTGAGTGGAAAGGGTCCGCAAGGTCATGTGAGTTCCAATGTCGCATGGGGTACAAAGGTCACACGAAATCACCAGGCACACACACAAAGTCACCAGGTCAACACGAAGTCACCAAGGTCAGCAAGAGTCACCAAGGTCAACAAGAAGTCCCATGTCACAATAAGTAACCAAGGTCCACATGGTCCACCATGCCCTTCGCCGATGCACCCGCACCTTCTCCGACGTCACCCACCCTTTTCCGACGCCACCACCCACCCCTACCCACCGCATATTCACCCACCCCCTACCACCAGACCTACTCAACCCCACCTCGACATTTACAATACAAACAACATGACAACAACCCCACCCTTCCCCCCTCCCCAACACCCCACCCTTCCCACTCCATATGATTCACACACAAATGTATAGTGTAGTTTTTTCATGTACAAATATTGCAGATCCGTTGTACCATTTTAGTGATACATGCAATTATGCATATATAATTAGGCGCACCATATGGTTTTCGTGCAGTGAAGGATTTTTTCGCGATGAACCGTTTTAAAAATATAGTTTGCTTGATTTATGTTGATTTTTTGCATATCAATTAGCTCATTGTGCATCTTATTTGACTGCGAAATATGCCCAACATCTAATCAGGTCAAGAACTTCTTTAACCCGATCCTTCCACCAAGTTACAATCATGTACACTTACTGAAACGCCAGACACTACACACAAGCAAGCCTTGAGGGAAGGTTTGTCATTTGACCGTCCAAATAAGCTAATTAGTATTCATGAATTGCAAAAATACTGCCACAAGCTACACAATATATTGCGCAACCTCACTATCATCCTATCAGTTTTGAAGGAAATCGGGAATTACGTTAGCCAGCAGAGCATTTCAAAAAAGTTTAAGCCGCAAATTCTGAAAAATATTCAAATAAGCTAATTAAAATTCGTGAATTGCAAAAAATGCATCCAAAAGTTACATCATAAGATTCTGCCACCTCACTCTATCATCCTATCAAGTTTGGAGTAAATCGGGGATAGCTTAGCCTGCACATATTTAAGAAAAAAAAAAGGTTCACCCGAGTCATACGGACGGACATCCGGACGGACATACGGACACAAAAAAATTGCAAACATTAAAAAAAAAAAAACTATCATGTGCCCTCCCTGAACATTCGTTCAGGCGAACAATGCATATGTAATTGGCCCGAAATATGCCCAACATCTAAATCAGTCAGACTCTAACCCCTCCTTTCCACCAAGTTGCATCATACACCTTAAGTTACGGAACTCCCAGATACCTTGCACACAAGCCTTGAGGGAAAGGGTTGTCGTTTGACCGCCCAAAATAAGCTACTTAATATTCATTAATATTCAAATAATGGCAGCCAAAAGCTACACATAAAATTGCGGCACCTCACTATCCTATCAAGTTTGAAGTATTAAGTTTCCATAATTTATAATTTTTAAAAAATTAACCGAAATGTCTGAAAAATATGCAAATAAGCTAAGTAAATCGGCCATACATTTAACAGCAGAGCAGTTCAAAAAGTTAACCGAAATGTCGAAAAATATGCAAATAAGCTAATTAAAATTCATGCGTCTTGCAAACAAATCAGCTCAAAGCTAACACCTATTGCGGCCCCTCTCTACCATCCTAATCAAGTTTTGAGTATCGTGATAGCGTTAGCCTTCAGATCATGTTTTTTAACAAAAAAAGTAACCGAGTCATACTGAACGACGACCACGCAGAATTTTGGACTAGTGTGTGCCTCCATGAACATTCGTGCATCGCCACAAAAATGTACGGACCAAATCTAAAGCTTTCATATTCTCATGGACGCCGAACACTACATACCCTCGTTTTTTGACCGTCAAAAATTTGGCCCATCATTTGGGATGGGCAACTCAAATAAAATCATCATATGCCGGGCCTACTTTGACGTCTTGGCGCTTCTCTTCTAATCCTTTTCAACAAAATGTCCCGAAAATTGCCCCAAACTTGACACAAAACGGGGTATCTTCAACAGAGATTTCGGGAACGAATTAGTGTAACACGGTCACAATGTAATTACGTATCATATCACTCACACAATCAAAACAACAGCAGTGTTCTAAAAATTACCGCTGCTCATTTTTTTTTTCTCTAATTTTGCCACACATTTTCCTCCTTTTTCCTTATTTCTGTACAAAACCCCCACCTCTGTATCTAAATATTGAAGATCATATACTTTTGACTATCCTTGATTTGGGGTAATAATTATGAAAATGTTTGGAAATGTTATCTACTTGCGATGAAAACCACTGCCGATGGCTAGAGCCAAAATATATATCTAGAGGAGAGATAGAGGACACCCGCCATGTTTGGTAACGGAAGGGGACTTCCATGGGGAGGACGCTCCAAGTATCTGGTAGGTAAATCGACCACCAAAAATGTTCTTACGTGTTTTAAATACAGCGGTCAAAATTTTGACAAACACCACGGTCTGCCTTGCCTACGTTGAGAATAGCTCCATCTGCGTCTTGTAGGCATGTTGCTGACGTAGAAGCATACAACAATCGTTTGCCGTTACAAATGTAGGAGGAGGTGTCTATCTGCTTCAGATAATCTTTGCTAGAGCCCTGACACGCTCTTCCATTGATTTACGTAACACCCTCTTATGCTAACGATGGAATTGCATGCGGTATAGATAGGCGCTTTCAAGGAGTACGGTAATACTTAATTATTCTCAACGGGGACATCATATTTGGTAAAGAACTCACAATATGCCATTAATGGGAGGCATTTTGGTGCATATACACCCAATTACATGATGACCATCTTTTTTGAATGAATCACTATTTGTTTCCAGTGATTGTTGGCTCGATGAGCCAACATCGAGCATAACAAGGCGGTATTACTTAAACTAGCGAAATTGTGTCTACCAAACGAGCGCTGAAGGCGTTTGTAGGATTGTTGCATCGAATCAAAAAATGGCCATAGGTAGAGCGAGGGTTAATACCAATGATGACACCCTGGCCCAGTCTTCTATTTTGTGGAGATTTTTATTGCAGATAACAACCAAATAATAGTCAAATCATGCAAGACATGATGTCCAGAATTCAGATGTTTCAGCCTTGACAAAAAATGAAGTCAAACCAAATCCATATAAAACAATAGTTGTTCTGTCTTCCCTTTGTAATTCCTGGTAATAAGTTTTTTCCATGTCCATGGGGGTAGCCCAACCAGATTCTGTAACATTATTGTAATTGTACGGAAAAGATGCCTATGTGAATATCCAAATATGGGTCATTTTAACAAATTACAATTTGCTTTCCATTTCTTGCAGTAATAAAATTTTTTATTGTACATAAAGTAACAGCAGAAGTTACACATCCAAATTACACCATCTTTTTGTCGTCACAGTAATATTTAAATGTGGCTCATTTATTTTCCCTCCACACTAAAGCTAGAGTTCAAAGCCTGGTAAGGCCATTGCGGGATTAAAGGTGCAAAACGAGAGATTTCAAGTAACAGATGTCCCGAAAATGTGCAATTCTGATTTGGCATGTTGGTGTAAATCTTTAGATTAAAATATCCCCATCTGTAAGATTAAGCTGAGAAACGTTTCTTTGGTAACCGAAATTGGTGAAATTTCTAATTTTGTATAGAGCAATACCAAATTAAGCCTAGTTTTCTATTGAATATCAGCCTATGCAAATCACCTTCTGTTTTCATTTTTATTTCTGTAACTCAAATAAAAAGGTAAGGATCCTATTGGACATCTATTTATAATAAATCCACTACATATAAAAAAATTTAAAAATGCCAGTATTTTAGATAGCGCTTTTAATACATTAAGTCTCAAAGTGCTTTACATTTTTTTTTATTCCCCTGTCACTAAGGAAATCACATTTTTCACATATTGAAAATTCGGCAGCCAATTATACCGGCGCACAGTATGACTAACCCCTAACAGCTCCCCATTGACACCTGTGAAGTGAGACAGACCAGCTAGATAAAGTGCCTTGCCCAGGACCCACACGTTGCCACGTCTGGGCTCGAACTCAGTAACTTAACATCACAAGTCCTGGCTCTTTTTCCAACTGGACCACACATGCTCTCCATGTGTTCAATTACACATATCACAGTTCATCACAGAAAATATAATGCCTTGAAATCTCTTTGCAAAACTTTAAAGTGACAGGAGGCGATTTTTTAGGATATGAATCTCTCAAATTTCACTGGATCGTTTATGGACCGACCGTTCCGAGAAACATTTTGAAGGTTTATTGGACAAGAACAGGTGCAAAAGAAAACCGCAAACCTGTTGAACTGCCTGCTATCAGTAACTTTGTTTTCCGATAGAAAACCGTGCTTTGACTTTCCTGTCGTGCCCGACAAAAACTACTAAATCATCATCTTGCTACATAAAGATGGCGTATTCTGCTATTCACTTCAGTGTGATCTAATACCCTTGGTAACGATTCCAAATATGTAAAAAACCGGGTTTCGAGAATGGGGGCCTCTTCCGGAAACCTCCTCATTTACTCTTTAATCAGTTACTATAAAAGCTGATTTCTATAAAAAAACTTGATTAACTAGAAATTCTGCTCTCCACATGTGGGGTTTTAGGAAACAAGCCAGACTATCCCGCCTTTGGAGGGACGTTAAACAGTTCCACATCCCACACCCTCTACATTGAGCCTAACCTGTAACATGGCCCATCACAGTCGTTTTACGTAGATGGTTAACCACTCAAGTTTTATCACTATTGGGTAGAAGGTCTTGCTTTTTATAATGCTATTGTAGAAAGCTAAAGCTCCAGCAGTATGCCTCAATGAAAATTAAGGGAATGCATCTTGTCCACACACACCAGGGATGTGGGCCTGCAACTGAGTCAGTGTCCTTCTTCTCTTGCCCATATCAGTTTCCCACAATAATGCTTTTTGGCTGGTGTTTGCACCTATTGACTGATGACAACACCTGCCTATTTACTCTCTGTGGAAGATTGGCATCACAAATGGGAGAGCTGGGAAAGCACTGCATAAGACTCTATGTAAAAGGGCTGGCAGTGCTAGTTGAGGTTGTTGGCCCAGGCCTCCGCCAACTGACTGGTCAATTTGGTAAGTTTTCTGATGTTCACAAAGACTCTGATAAAAAAAGAATTTACTCATCTTTATTGTGGTTTAGTACCAAATCTGTACGGGAATGCCTTGTAAACAATATTACCATGATTTGTTGTTACACCGCTCAAAAAAAGTAACTGTCAGGTCTTTTGGATCCTTCTTTAATTTTGCTCCAGGTATTTCCTACAAATAGTTTGTACCAGCCAAATTGCCTCACCCATGACGATCTCATCTCTGTGTTTCTTTTTTGTGATCCACATAATTCCTGATATAAAATTTTCAGTTTCACTTGTTTATCAATGTTTAGTTTCTTGAATGAAAAACCTCTGCAATCACTACTGAGAGTCACAGTATAACCTGGTTAGCCAATTATATACTAACATTCGTAACATGAGCCAGCACTTTTCGTTCATGCACTGTAACTTGTAAGAGGGTCTCCCCACCAAAACTTGAACGTTAAAAAGTTTATAAAAGTAATTGATCATGGCGACTTTTTCGCAAGTCCCAAAAACTTCAGGACATGTTTGAAACCTGATTTCAAATATTCGCTGAAAAAGCATCCAAACCATCCGAGCGTACCTGAAACCTACGGGAATGGCCCGAGAAATCCAATTCATCCATTAAAACAATATTCCATAAGCTTTCCTTCTTGAGTGAAATGGTGTGATTGTACTAACTATGCCTTCATAAGCCAGTTTTCAGAGTTTTCTCTCAGATCCAAAGAAGATTTTCAATTGACTGTTACACCAAATATAGATGGGTGATTAATTGCACCCCTGAGCGTGCGTTTCAACAGTAAAGGCAGGCATGAGGCAAGCTCAGTCCTCTCGCTCACACTCAAAAGACAGGGCCTTGCAATGACATTGCGGTGTTTTGCTTACTACGACCCACCCTGAATAAAGATCTGTTTTGGCTGCCCAGTCCCCGGTTGTGATTTTTCCCGAAGTTTTTCTGGATAAACGGATTTTCCTGTGTTGCCTCCGGAGTGTTTCAGAATCCTATCCGCTTGGGGAAAAATTAAAATCTTCGACTCTTGGGGGAAAAAAATAAAAAATCTTGAACGACTGTAATTGGAACTATAACTTTTGAGTAGCTATCCAACTCAAACTCATTTTGAGGGCGTTAAAAATGAACAAACTTCCTCGCCCAATTCATTGGTTGATCATAGCGAGAGCGTGCCCTTTGACCAGCACTAGCTTGGAAACGGACTAGTTATGGCTTGAAATGTCAATGAAATTCCAGGGTCCGCTATCGTCTGCATTGTACGTGCGAAGTTCATAATTCCGTATACTTTGTACAAGTGCTCATTTCCGCAATCACGAATTCTAGCGGCAGCCATGATATGGGCTATGCTAACCAATCAATACCAAAAATGTTTCGTGTGCTAGATTCATCAATAGAGATGGAGATCTTTCGGTTGACAAGGGTCTTAAAAACACATGGAAATTTTTCTTGGCTCGAAGAGGAGCAAAAACTTCAAACTTGATCGGTACCCCGGTAGTAAGATAGACTAGGTCTAGAGGTAAGAATACGGGTGAGTAAAAAAAACTTGACCTCTTGGTGTCCGCTATTTGATTTTTTAAATAACATATATCTAACATAATGTGGTTAGCAGGAAAGCCTATTTGTAAATTGTACTGTGTATTTAATCATTTTTTATTTTATTTACTGGCACAGTGCAATGGCAGGCATGCACAATGTCAATGGTAGGTGTTTTCGACACTAGTCGCACTTACGTCATTTGCCTTTACATACTCATGTAAAGTCTTTGACTAGATTTACGGGTCAAATAAAAAAAAAAAAATTACCCCATGAAATGGCCCTCTCCTGTGGTGCTATATGTGCAGAACCCTCTGGCTTCAGGGGGCTTCGCCCCTTTACCCCCACCGGGGAATTGCCCTGGACCCCCCCGCCCCCCATTAGGCTAGCGCTACGTTTCGCAAAGCGTTTTTTTTTCATCAAAGCTCTAATCACACCCCTGTCCCCAATTCCTATCACTATATCCTGAAAATGACCCAGGTTCATTTTCATCAACATATACAATTCTTCAAATTTCTTTTAATGGTAGACTATGACCTGGAAGAATGTATTTTTTCACACAAAAGTGCCATGTTCCAGTACTCTGAAGCTTTATACGTCTGAATGACTTTTGGTTTAAGCCTTTATTACATTTACGTAATATTTGAACATCTGTGAACTCTTGTCCATTGATATTACAATCACAAAGGTCACAGACAGGTTGAATGATGTGCAGACAAAGGAAATCAACTCCCCAGTGGGAACAAGTTCTCATTTTGAATTAAAAGTATCAAAGATGAATTGTACTAAACATTTTTTCAACATGATTTCAACCTCATTGAATTTTGTTTGCATCTCATGTGTTCAATGCTGAAATTGAGATTAGCTCAGAAAAATCATTACAAATTTGGCTGCGTTTTCAACTAAATCTCAATGTTGTCAATGTTTTGGTTGAAACCCCAATGTCTTTGATTGAAAGTTGAAAGCAATTTTTTTGCCCGCTGGGTGATGTGTACGTTCTTGCTTACTGTAAATCTATTGTACTGATAAATTTGCTGTGTAGTAATACAAAATTATTCTGTTTAGACAGAAGTTGATTTAAAAGTCTTCAGTTATTAAAATAACTTAATAACTTCCGGTGAAGGGTAACATGAACAAGCTTTACAACCATGCAGAAATACCAAATTTTGATTGATTCCTGAGGGTGCACTTTTGTGAAAATGTGCCTGCGTCCTCTTAAGAGGCCCTAAATCCCACAAGTGTAAGAGGCTGAATGCTGGAGCCCCACCCCACAGCAGCAGCAGCCCTAATGTCAGCACATTTTCTTGAAAATAATGGGATTGGCGAATATGTAGTTAACAGTTATGATGAGGGTCTCAATACAACACATTCCATTGATCTAGAGCATATGAATCTTCATGTATATTTTACATTTTACAAAATTTATAGCCACAGTATTTTTGTATACCATGTTTGCAGGTACAAGCTAATTAATTGAGCCACATTTTATGATGACCAAAGGCAGAACGGGTCATTTATGTTTGTGAATCAGAGCAGAATGCAGTAGACTTGGCAAAGCAGGTAATGTCCATGTAGTATATTCTACTCGTATTGTATCTAATCAATTTCTCCTCTCACCATTCGCTGGTGTAACGGCCGCCTGTGTCTGTGACAGCTGAGGTATTATATGCAACTGCTTCTCTTTTTATCCCCTCGCTTGAAAAAGGCAGTGGGATATTGCGAAATTTACCAGGCTCCTTTATCTACCGTTGTCCGCTTAACTATGCACCTCACTTGTTACTGGCTCCCTAACTTCCTTGATACCACAGAAAAATTTATCGGTGCGCCCAGCACTAGAGCCGGTCACAGCCACGCGCCAGATCCGGCAGGATGACCCTCAATTCCATCACTTGTAAGCTGTCATCACATGCGCTTGCAATTTACTCTGGAAAATTCATTGAATTTGCCGTTCGTAACCATCCATTGCCAAAGGCAGCCCTTAGCTATTCAAGACGTTCTACTACCGTTCTGGATTCCCCAGCTTCGCTAGAGCGGTAACTATGTGTGTTCTTGCCAATTCTGAGTGATTTTTCATGTAAATTGTGATCATGACCATAGGCCTTTGACATTTCTGTGTACGCATATGGTTGTGACATAAGTGGCCGAATCATCGGTCCCCTTGATTAAAAATCCACACCAGGTTAGCGCAGACAGCTGTATATTATGGGCCGATTAGCCGTATTAGGCCTTGGCTCACGGGTAAACCCTGGCCCCAACCCCTATACTACGGCTCCTCATTATCTACAGGGCACGTCTCTTCCGCCATTCCAGCAGCTCCAGCTCTCCTAGTCGTGACGCAGGTTCTCCCGCACCACGTCTCCGAGCCCCGTCTTAATTCGACTCGTCGCCGCAGTCCCACGAAACATGATGACGTACATGCCAACGCAGGCAGCGAAGAAGACCGCGGGTCTCCAAGCAACTCCCGCAGGGACCGCGACTACAGCCACGAACTAGACCGCAGTCCACGGCGCAAGCCACCCGCTATGCTGCAAGAGGATTATCATACTCCAAGCAAGTCTGGCAAAGAATGTGACTACAGTCGCAAACGGAGTCTTAGCCCCCGGCATAAACTTCCAGCAACGCTGCAAGGTGACCACCGAACTCAAGCAAGTCCCGCAAAGACCGTGACTACTGCCGCGAGCGGAGCCGCAGTCCTCGGCGCAAGTCTCCTACAAGACCGCAGGGTGACCGTTGAACTCCAAGCAAGCCGCAGCCATAGCTGTGAGCGGAGCCGTACCCCCGTGGGCCAAGCGTCCAGCAACGCCGCAAGGCGATCACTGGACTCCAGGCAAGTTCCGTGTGAACCGTGACAGGATCCGCGACAGGAGCCCTAGCTCATCAAAAAGTGGCAGCAGAAGCAGCAAAAAAAAAAGCCCAGAACGCCCAGATAACTTCTAAAGGGGGCGGCTCATTCCAAGAAGGCCCCTCACAGAACCAGAACAAGGCATCAGTGATATTCTAGGACCTCATACGACAAGGGCAAAGGCAGCAAGCAGCGGCGACAACAAAAGCAGGCGGTAGCGGCGGCGGCTGAGGCTGCAATTAAAAGCGACAGTGGCAACAAGAACCCGTCGGCAAGAACTACATACCGCAACAAGAAACTACTACAATTCCAAGAGCAGCGGCAGCAACACGAGCGGCAAGTTCCTGAAACAGAACAACAAAGGCGCAGCTCCAAGAAGTCGACCAAAACGTAAATGAACCCTCACACCCATTCATCGGCTCTCCCTCAGTTGGGGGGAGACTCTAAGCCTTCGCCGAGGACTGGGGGGACAGTGACGTCCTGACCAGTGGGTCATTCAGACATGAAATCAGGGGAACAGTTTGGGAATTCACTGCTCCTCTGCCTCCAAGACAACTTGCTAATTCTTCACAACCTTCTTTCTCACGACTAGAAGTCCGGAGAATGGTGACCGATCTTGAACTTGCAACCCCTGAAACACAGATTCATCCGATCCATGCATCCACTTTCGCATGGAGACTCGCCGTAGTCCTCACCAACTCCGCAGGTTTGGTGGGGAGCCACCCTAGACCTGAAGGACGCATACATTTCTGTGCATCCTTCATCCAGAAATGGCTCAGTTTTGCTCAACCCCAAGATCCGCCAACATGGGGGGGGGGATCTTCAAAAAGATGGGCCGCCCACTCATAAACCTGGTGGGCCGCAACTGGTAACAACCAGCTTCCGCCTATTGCTTGTTGGACTCAGGACCCAGCTCGTAGCAACCGACACAATGTCAATCAGCTGGAAGGAATGATCGCGTACGCGTTTCCCTGCCATTTACAATGATTCCTCGAGTTCTCACCAGATACTCGCATTGCCGCTGGACCCCTCTTCCCAAGGACCAACACGCCAAAAGACAAGCTCTTCTCACGAGGTTGCCAGGTCGATCCTCGATGACCGACAAAGCGTGGTGTCCACTACGTGCTCTCCAATTCTCTCTCTCTCCAAAAGACAAAACCCTACAGGGGTGAAATAGACAGCTCCTCATAACCCACCACAAAACCATTCAAGGCCGCTCCAGAGCCTCCATCATCCTGGATTGTCTCGGTATCACGGTAGCCTAAGTCTTGTTGTTGGAATCCCAGCTAGTTGGCTCTCACGTCCGTTCCCACGACCGCGATCTCGCTAGCCTCATGGGTGCTAACCAAGGAGCCTCCATCTCGGGAAGTTATTGGAACTGCCAGGCTGGTCCTCTAACCTACCTTCCAGATGTGTACTTGAAGGATACGATGCATCAGGATTGCTTCCACAGCAGCCAGAGCTCTTCGGATGGCCTCTTTCATCCGCACAGGACAACTGGACTCTCTAGGTAATGGTTCCTTCTCCAGTTATGGAGGCCCCTCTGGGACCTTATACTGTTCCTTTGGGTTGTGTTATCACCTGGCACATGTATATTTACCTCAGGATGGCTCTCCTCCTCCAGTTCTACAGTGTGAAACAGTGCATAGTTAAGCTTGGACAACGGTAGTATAAAGGAGGGCTGGTGATTCCCCTCTCTACTGAGAGTGTTATCACTGAGTGCACATATACTTACCATGTCCAAGCTTAACGGCCCATCCGGGCCCATCCCCACGGAGCCATCACTGGGGATTAACAATTGATAGTTTCCGGAATTGCGGGTCACCCTGCCGGATTGTGGCACGTGCGCTGTGACCGGCTCTAGTGCCGGGTGCACCGATAATTTTTTTCTGTGGTATCAAGGAAGTTAAGGTATGCCAGCTAACAATTGATGGTGCATATAGTTAAGCTTGGAGAAGGTAAGTATACTAGAAGGGGACTGTAGTGAAAGAGTGTCCGCTTCCAGATAAAATAGTGAATTTTTGCACACAAGTACTTTAGGCATTGACAAGTCCATGTTTGTCTGGGTAAAAGGATTCCAAAAAGGTATAGTTTACACTATCTATGGCTTATAGTTTGGAGTTATGGGGTAAAAACTTTGGTGTGTACATGGGTCAAAAGTTAAAAGTTGATTTGATTCAGGTAATATGTGGTGCAAATTGTTTCCCTAGCTTAAAGGATTGAAATAAGGAATAGTTTGCCTTGTCTGTTATGCTTAGTTTTCATGTTGTCCAACAAATAGGTCACAGGTCAATAGAATCCAATAGCTGCCAATAGCTGTTGACTTTATTTGCCATTTTGGTTAAGGCCAAAAAAAAATTTCGTGGTAAATTCAAAAAAGTTATGCGGAACTTTTTTTATTTTTTTCAAAGAAAACAATTGTTGAACTCTGATTTTTGTTGAAAACTAAAACACCCGATTCTGCAGCACTCGGCAACTATTCATGCCTTCCAACTAGTACGATTTCGCCGTATTTTGTCCGTTTTCTGAGTCCCTAAAGTGCTTAAAAACGTACAAGTATGATTTCTGAATATCTCGATCGACTTTTAAAATATACCGAAAACAGATTTAAAAAATTAAATAATTTGCCAGAAATGTCCTTAGATATTTGACCAATAAAGTTCTGAAATTTTGTCCATAATCTTTTGAATGATATTTTTTCTTGAAATTGGCCAGAAACATCACAAATTGGAAGCAATATCAAGTGATTAAAACCCCGACTTTTATTCCTGACAATTTTCACTGTTACCAGCATTTGTTTTTATGCTGTTTCCATTGATAGCCCTATTATTATGTATGGCATCAAGCATCAGTTTATTATTGTGTAAGAGACTGTTTTGTGATTCGTGACCGTGGCAATATTTTTCAACAACACCGGCAGGGTGAAAGGTAATCTACTGCTTAATGTCAATAGTTTTAGTCTTTATTTTAATATTTTTCAACACTTTTCATATTTAACTCTTTCTGAATTCAAATTTTAGGACATTTCAAGTTTATAAATCATCAATTTATTTTGTGTTCTCATATTACTGTAGTTGGATTGAAACATTATTAAATGACCAGTTAATGAAGAGTTAGTCTCCTGAAGTCATCAAAATGCATCAGAGAAAATGCAAACTTATAGGATTTTACTCTCAATATAATTTTTTGTCTCCACTTAAGTAAAATACTGAAAAGATATAATATCTAGAATAGATCCATGCCTCCGATCAGCTCCTAGGTGACCACCTAACTGCCCGAAATGGAGCTTTGTCGAGGTTTGGGTCCAACAGTCCACTTAGTTTCAAGTGCCTTCCATGCAGGCAGACTGGCTTATGGACTTTTTATCTCCACTTATTAGTCCGGCAGAGAAACTGGATTTTTCAGGGTAACCTAAAAATTTTGTATATAGTTTATTTTATGATTGATTTGTATAGCCTGAGGTGTCTTCTTTCAGAATCTGCCGGGTGGACTTTGTCCACCCTTGAGGGTTTTGAGAAATTCAAGATGGCGTCCAAGATGGCCGCCGTTACATATTATCAGCTATCCCTTTATATTTCACCTAGGATAACAATTTTGGTGTCTAGTCATATGTTTTGGGGGTCAGGTAATCAATTAAGACCAATTGCAAGACCATTGAAGGTCAACATCATGATTAATCCAAGATGGCCGCCAATATGGCCGCCATATCATGGTTTCAGCTGTGAAAAACCTGCTATTTATCCTATTGTGGTATTTTTCGTGTCTAATCATATGTTTTGGGGGGCAAGCAATCCATTGAAATCAATTGCGAGACCATTAGTGGTTCACATCATGGTTCAATCCAGGTGTCCAGTTACACGTTTAACAAGTAACCCATTAAAACCAGTTACAAGATCAGTGAGGAACTGCGTTATGGTCAAACAAGATGGCTGCCAATATGGTCGCCAGATAATGGCTTGAGCTAGAAGACGCTTCATATAAAGTTATAGTGGTACTTGTGGTGTCAGTCCATTCATATTAAGTTACAGAGATACTTGTGGTGACAAATGAAAAGTGTTTCATTCGTTTGTTGTGGGTCAGAAATTCATTGGATGATGAAACCCACTGAAAAGTCAGTAAGCAGTGATGAAATCATGGTGAAAAAATATGATTTACCAAACAATATACCTGTGAATTTTGCAATGGAATCCCACCTACCTTAGTAGCACATGTTATAATTTTAACTCACTCAAATCTTGGCTTAATTCTATCCTCAATCACACTTTCAATAAACGAAGCTGTTGCCTTATTTAAAAAACTGGCAAATGTGCAGAAAAGAAAAAGCATTAAGAAGTTAAATGAACACGTGGTCATATACTTACCAACTCCATCATATTGGATAAAGAACCAGTTAAGCTGAGTTTTGGTTTAGCAGCCTTAGATTGTTACAAAATTGCGTCTGATTAGGTGAGGCATGTGAGGCTTCAGCAACTCCTGCAGAGCATCGCGCTTTTTAGGGCGACGTGAATCTTCAACCGGGGAAGAGGAGGAGGAAAGGAAAGAAAGGGGGAGCGGTCTAGACCGAGATAGAGCATCGCATCCACGGACGCAGAGCGCAGCAGCCAGGACCCCATGCACACGAAACCAAGGCACCGACATCTTTGTACAGACTACTGGATTCACAGCCAGTATGACACAGTGGTAACACGGATTGAGAATTCGCATGCGAGTAGTATAGCTTCACGTCTATCGCGGTTCAATATTCGCCGAGACCGAATGTCCAAGAGTATTCCAGGTCTCCCACACGTCAGAAGAGTGATAACGTGGTGCTGGTCTAAGACGGATCATCCCCGCCGGGAAAACTAGTCACATCAAGACCTCATCTTTCATTTTCATGACGGACGCATCTCAGAGCGGGTTGGAGCCCACATAGGAGACACTCGCCTCTCGGGAACTTGGACAAGGAAGTTGCCCAAGCATTAACATTTATCACGTTGGAGCTGTGGCAGTTCATCTAGCCTGAGGAACAGACTCTCCATCTGGTCAAGGGAGGCACGCCATAGTCCCAGTGCGAAAACATGTCGGTCGTCTCAACTTACACAAGAAGCATGGAGGATCCGGGAGTCGCAGCATTTGCCTACAGACAGTCCGGCGTGGTGTCTCCTTCATAGACCACCTGACGGCCGTTAACCTTCCAGGGGAAGACAACACCTGGCAGATGCCAGTCGAGGAAGACACCGAGAAGGCAGAGGACCTTCGGAGGTCTGGGGTCCGTCGGGGGGGGAGTAGCACCTAACCCCAAGATATGCAGTAATGGCCTTCAACAGGCTGGATCACCCCACAAGAGAACCTGTCGCCAAGCCGCCTCAAAGCCCCGCTGTAGACATACGCTCGGAGCCAATGCTCCACAACCGGAGATTGTCTTCACGTAATCGGGGTAGGCCCCATTACTGTTATTACGGCCGGGCCTTACTGTTCACAGGGATACTTAGAAACGGATACCGGTCTTCCCGTTATCGGGGGCCCCACTACCGTATTACGGCCGGCCCTTGCCCGTACAGGGGATCTCCCTAGTTCTGAGTTATTCACAACGCTCCCCGAGACAAGCAACTGCCACATGATTCTGCTGTGGCCGAATTGGCCTTGACAATCGTGGTTTCCAAGACTTAGGGCTCTGATTTTGACAAACTAGTTGACTCTTCCTATGAGGAAGGACCTGGTCAAGACCCCGGACGGTTTCCTTCTGATGGAGACTCTGAGGGCGATCAACATGATGCAGGGCTAGTCTCATCCAGCACTACAGAGCCAGCAGCCTTCCGCCCAGCTGCCATCTGGATGGAGAGGCAAGGAGACCTACAACAAGTGAGGATTTATAATTCCATACTTGTCAAGTACCGGTAATGGTGCAGGGATCGCCAAGCTGGGCCCCTCGGCGAGCAAATCTCTCAGCCATCAATCTGGGATTTTGGCAGAGGCATCACCGGGGCATCAACGTGTCTAACTCGCCAGAGCTTCATGATCTCATCCAGGGAATGATGCTTCAACGGGCCCGCCACCTGAACGCTCTCTAGTACTAGCATGGGACCTGCCACCAGTCCTCCAGCATCTCTCACAGCCTCTTCAGGAGCTGCTTCTCTAGGCGTATCTAGCGGAACACCGCAAGAAGTGTGACACTCTACCTTGTAAGCTTCCGCAGCTTCAGCTTCAGACAGCGAGAGGATCGGACATCCCCTTGCTTGGTCTATAGAGAAATCACCTAACCTTAAACAGGGAACGCCGGCACGCTTTCTTCCTGGAGCAGTTTTCCTGGCCAAGAAGAATCAACCACTCTGCTTCACTCCACGGCCGATCGCCCTCCAGATTCTCCGAGAGCTTCGAGCTCCGCGATGTTGGAAGGACCCTGTGTCAGTTAGGCCTTTGAAGTACTTTTCCAAGACCCAGACCTATGGGGGGGGGGGGTGCTACCGCCAGTGCTGCTGCTGCCAACATTTTATCATTGGTTCGTTCAACCTTCCCAGCGAGACAATAGCTCCGCTTGCCTTTTTGGCACGAGCACTCTGGTATCCGAGTTGACTCTACCAGTTGCAATCAGTGGCATAAGTCAGGCTGTGGGGAAACGTACTAGGATGAGGTGATTCCCCTCTCCCCGTGGGGGGGCGTATATCCCATAATCTCAGTTTATACTTACATTCAAGCCTAACGCTCCCCCACCAACCCACCCCGTCACCCCCCCCCACATTCCCCCGCTCTCCCGCCCGTGGATTTTAATGGAGGTTGTTGATCCCAATAACGTATAACTAGATGCCAATTTTATCATTCTAGGTTAAAAATAATATGAAATTAAAGTTAAAAATAAGTAATTGGCAGCCATATTGGCAGCCATATTGGAGTGATCATGATTTGAACCCTCGATTGTCTTGTGATTGATTCAAATGGATTGGTTGACCAAAACAACATTAACTAGTACCAATGTTATCATACAAGCTTAAGTAAAGCCTGAAAATATGGTAATGGTGGCCATCTTGGCGGCCATCTTGATTGATCTGATGTGAACCCTCCTTGGTCGTGAAATTGGTCTTCTTAAATGATACTTGATCCCCAAAACTATGACTAGACACAAAGTTATTATTGTAGGTTGAATATTAAAAGGAGGTGATAGCTGAAAATTGTAATTGTTGACCATTTGGCCGCCATCTTGGATTGATCATTGATGGGAGTTGGTGAACCCTCATTGGTCTTTGAAAAATGGTCTTAAATGATCTTGACCCCAAAAACATATGACTAGGCACCACCAAAATTATTATATAGGTTGAATATGGAGAGGAGTTTATAGCTGAAATATGTAATGGCGGCCATTTTGGACGCCATCTTGAATATCTCCAAAACCCTCAAAGGGTGGACAAAGTCCACCTGCCAGATTCTGAAAAGAGACCATCAGCTATACAAATCAATCATATAAAAAAAAAAACTATATACAAAAGTTTTAGGTTCAGTCAGGGTTCTGCCGACTATATGTAAAATACGTGAACGGATACACTAGTAGTAATAGATAGATCCTTGCCTCTGATCAGCTCCTACAACATGGAAAAAAATAGTTGCCACACTTGAACAATATAATCAACACAGTTCCCATGCTCCACAGCTATGATACGAATTGGGTAGTTCATTGGAAAGCAGATTGTCTTGCTCTTATCCATCATCATTCCCCTACCCCCATCAATCAATGTTGGGGGGACCTGACAGGCTGCTAACAACATGGACTTGGATCAAAATGCTAGGGGGAGAGGGGGGCGCTTTACAGCCACGTCGGGGCCACAAAGGTGTGGCAACATTTTTTTCCAGGATTGTGGTGACCACCTAACTGCCGGAGCTTAGTTGAGGTTTGGGTCAGTCCGTTATTCGGATCATGTGTTTAGGAACAGAAGAACTTTGCTATTTATGAGTGAAGCGATTGGAAGTTTAGAATAAAATAAAATAAAAATGCGCGTACCGCATTAGTTTTCAAAACACTCATCAGCTTTGAGACAAACTATATATTTTTTTGGCATAATAAACCCAAACACGAGATAGTCAAAACGATTCTATTTTCATTTATGAGCTGCAAACCAACAACTTGAAACATGTTTTACCAAAAAGTGGGAGCAACTTTTAAATTTTGAACCCTGTACAACCAAAATGACCTTTCATCCAATTTTACAGTTTTTGATCCCTTATAGGTGTTTTGGCCTAATAACCAAACACGGTTAATGTCAAAACTATTCTTTAGTTCATCATATGAGCTGAAACAAACCAACTGGAACCATGTTTACAACAATTGGGAGCAACTTTTAAATTTTGACCCCTGTACAAACCAAAATTGCCCTTTGCACCCAATTTTACAGTTTATCCCATTATATATTTTTTTGGCCTAATACCAAACACGTAAGATAGTCAAAACTATTCCTTATTTCAATTCTATGAGCTGAACCAACAACGTGAACAATGTTTGACAAAAATGGGAGCAAACTTTTAAAATCTGACCCCTGATACAAACCAAAATTGCCTCTTTTCACACCATTTTACAGCTTTTTTTATCCCATAATTCTAAAAAACTAAAGCCATAGGTAGTATAAAAACTATACCTTTTGGAATCAGAAACATTTTACATTTTTTCCCCTGTGTAATCTTGAAATCCACGCAGGGCACATGTCAAGGTCCAAGGTCACATGTCAAGGTCAAAAGGTCAACATGTCATGGTCAAAGACAAAACCTAGCGGTCCGAGAACTGCGATATTTTAGGAAATGAAGTTATAGTGACAATAATTTTAAATAACCATTCACTGGAACTTGCCTACCCATGAAGTGCATAAGTCATTTGCATGGATTCCACAAGGCCTAAATTAAAATTTTTTAATAAACTAGAATTTCGCGGTTCTCGGCTTTGCGCTCGCTATATTCAAAGAATATAAGCTGTGGGCCGCCCCATGAAAAAAACTTAACCAATTTTTGACACACACTCCATACAAAACCACATACATCAAACGCAACAAAGGATTGCTTAAGTGGTCTGCCAGACTATAAGCTGGCGGCCCACAAAAATAAACTGAAAGAAAACTGGTTTAGCACTTTGCCACAGGTGAAATATTTAATATTTCCAAAATTAACAATCTCTTTTGCCGACAATACTACGGTTTACTCGCACGAGGATGTTACTGTTTTATGAATATAGTAAACAGGGAATTTACAAGGTAGTACTAGGTAGGGTAGGGGAGGTAAACCAAAGTTTTAAAACTGGTTTGGTCCCCCGCTAACGGAGGTGGGCGGATTCGCCATCACATTCGTAGCAATACTGCTGCGTGAGGTTTATTGGAGCCAAAAAGATAATTGACGGATGCCCTTCCTGATGTCAATGTGCTAGATGCCACCATTAACTCTCTCAGAGCTGTGATGGCCCGGGAGGTAGATCTTCGTTTTAGTTCGACCTGGTAACCAGCTACCCTCCTCGGATTTTCTTAGAAACCCGATGGGGTGATGGTTTAGCCGCCGACAACTTGGTCCTGGGACAGGTAGTACTGGCTACCAGGATAACAGTAGCCGGCCCTCAAAGGACACCTGACCTCCTGACCTGACAAGAGGTCAGTAGTTGGCTTAAAGCCAATAAACTTTCACTAAATGCGAAAAAGACCAATACAATCTAATGTTATTTTGTTCAAGGCATAAGTTAAATTTTATCGGTACGAATGTCAATATACAATTAGAGGGTTGCAAATTAACTTGTTTAAAAGAAGCAACATTTCTTGGTCATGTTATTGATGAGAAGTTAATATGGTAAAAACAAATTTGTAGTGCTTGTAATTCTTGCTCAAAAAAATATTGGGTTTGAAATAAGGTTGAGCATTTCTTACCAGAAAAAAATTGTATCAATTGTATTGTTCACTTGTTTTAATTATGGAATTTTACTTTGGGGATATTCAAATAAGATTTATGTAAAAAAAATATATCCTTCAAAAGAGCTCTTAGAATTATCTCAAATAGCCCATATTTAAGTAATTTCAAAACCACTGTTTAAAAGATTTAATTATTAATGTATTGGATATTTTCCTTATGTATAAAAAAGAAATGGCTGTTAATGTATAAATATGGATGCTTTGTTTCCTAAAGCTTTTGATAATAAGACACAAGGATATTCACAATTATGATACAAGAATTTAAGAGAATTATGAGCTGTACAAAACAAAATCTATTGTCTCAAATGGACCTGGATTATGCAATTAAATATATTCGTACTTGAGACAGTGAAACATCTGTTGGTCTGCCCACTGTTGGAGCAACAATGCACAGACAAGGACCTTGCAGAATTCAGTGATGTAGCCAGACATTACACCCTTCTCTGGCTGGATCATATTTAAGAACTACTGTGTTTGAATATGACAAGAAGAAAGATAGTCAATGAGAGTGTCTGCCAGATTTGTATAACATTTTAGAGATTGCATGTAAACCATACCTTCTGTTTTTGCATTAAATCCCCATAATAATTTATTTAATCATACTCATTGTAAATATGATAATGCTTAATGTATTTGTGTCTGATTCTTCTACATGTATGTATAGCTATTATGGTATATATTTTGAGGCTAAATGTTTTCTGTTCTGTGTTCGTGTAATGTAAATGTCTGTTGTGAATGTCTGTTGTCCTTTCACTTTAGTTTTTTAAATCCTGTGTATATTTTGTGTTTTTGATGGAAAATAAATAAACTTGATTGAAAATGTTAGTCTCCCTGAAAATAACACATGTTCTTCTCATTAAGTAAGACATAGTTATTTCTGTAAAACAAAAGAACAATAATGGTTTTTGTGGGCCGCCAGCTATAGCTGGCAGGACCACTTAGCAATCCGTTGTGCGTGTGTATGTGTGTATGTGTGTGTCACAAATTGTTAAGTTTTTTTTTAAATTGACCTCAATTGAAAAGTTTAACTTCAATTGGAACCAAACTTCTGTCATAGGTGCACAATGGGATCCGTCATATGTTGATGAGGTCAAAAGTCATGTTGAAAGGTCAAAGGTCATGTTGAAAGGTCAAAGGTCATGTTGAAAGGTCAAAGGTCATGTTGAAAGGTCAAAGGTCATGTGAGGTCAAGTTGAAAAATGGGCTAAAAATGTAAAATTCATCTAAATTGAAAACTTGAAGTTCAATTGGAACCAAACTTTTGTCATAGGTGCACCATGCGATCCCTCATATGTTGATGAGATCAAAGGTCACGTGCCAGGGTCAAAGATCATGGGGCGGCCCACAGCTTATATTCTTTGAATATAGCGAGCGCGAAAGCCGAGAACCGCAAAATTCTAGTTATATACTGTATGTCTATAATTTGCACTATCGGACTTCTTCTTCACATCATTGGCCCCCTGCAGGTTCGGGGTTTAGAATAGTCCCGCTGTATCCCTGCATGTTGTAAAAGAAGACTAAAAGGGACCCTGCGGGTTCGGGGTATAGAATAGTCCCGCTCTTTCCCTACATGTCGTAGGGGCAACTCGTCTAATATTCCAACATGATGCAGTTGTAGTTATTTAAGGAGCTTGTATTATTATAAGATTAGACTTAATGTCAACTACATTAAAAGTGTGTTTTTCATGTTTGTAATAGATAATTATAGTATAATGTGTTAAGCTTAAGGTTTTTTCAGGTAAATTATTTGTATATGTGTAATGGGTTTATGTTCTACAACTTTCACAAGTAGATTTCATGTCAATTAAGATAAGGCCATCCATAGAACCTGTATTAGATTTGCCTAAATATTTCAATTTTGTAATAATGTATCTTGGCTTTTTCATAGGATCTTATGTTTGCATGTTCTGATGTGGTTGTTGATTGGCAGTAACTGAAGTTGTTGAAATTGGTCATTCTTGCTTGATACATGGACGGGTGATGAACTTTTTCATCAGTGTATGATATGTTTTGTAATTATGAACTAATTTATCAGTATAACTCATGTAGTTGTGCTTTTACTGCAGACATGTGTTTTTATGTGTATTGTTGCAATTAATAAGTTTCTCTTGTTTGATACATGGATGCGTGATGAACTGGTTCATCAGTGTAGGATATGTATCTTTTGTAGTTAGGAACTGATTTATCAGTTTATCTCTTGTAGTTGTGCTTTTATTGTATTTTTGTTTGTAATAATTTTTGACAACATAGGCTTTCTAGGGAGCCTGTATAGTTCTGTCAGGATATTTCTTTAAAATAAGAAATCTATTTTATTCTTCAATATTATAGTTTTAAGGTTTGTTTTGTTAAAAATGTTGACACTTTATCTTAATGACACGATATGACACAATGGTGTTGAAATGTTAAATTCTAATAGTCACTCACTCAATCTTCACATCATTGTTAGATCAGTGGTTTACATGAATACATAGTGATGTCGTAATTAGCACGCCTCGATTTGTTGGTGGTTTGAGGATTCTTTCACAGTTTTACATTGGTGTGTGTATCGCAAATCGCAAACCTAGACTCCTTTATAAACATTGTTGAGTGTCAGTGTAACAAGTTTGTTAGTGATTTGTGTTTTAAAATTAACAAATTGGCCATAAGCTTTTTCATTGTTTGCATCTGCAATTATAACTGTGATAATTAAAGTTAAAATGTGCAAATGGAAACATTTGGAAAATGGGTTACAATTATTAGACGGATTGCGTAGCAAAATCCGGCTTATGAAATGGCAATGTCTGGATGTATGTAAGTACATATGTGTGTGTGTGTGTGTCTGGACACAAAAAAGGTCAACATTTTGCCATTACTTTTTTTCTAGATGAGCTAGAGTACCCAAACTTAGATATATTGTAGGAGGGCACAAGCCCCTACTAACCATGTAACCCATACCCTCAGGGTCCTCCCCTGGATCTGACAGGGGGTGGGGAAATGTCAAAAAAGGTCAACACTTCAAGTGCCTTCCATGCAGGCAGACTGGCTTATGGACTTTTTTTGCCTACACCTCCTTGCTTCAAGTATAGACTAAACACCTATGCCTCTGATAAGCTTCTAGGCCACCTGCTAACTGCCTGATATGGAGCTTTGGTGAGGTTTGGGTCCAATATTCCACTTAGCTTCAAGTGCCTTCCATGCAGGCAGACTGTCTTATGGAATAAAAAAAGCCAATTTCTGGGGTGTTGCCCCTTCGACCCCCGGCCGTGGTTACCCCGCTCTCTCCATGGGTGATCACAGGTTTTCAGGGTTTTTTGAGAAGAGTGACTGGCATTATTGATGCAATAGTCCACTTAGTCTGCCTATATTGGAGGTACTTGAAGCTCACTTATGAACTATATTACACAATGTACAAACCCATATTATTCAACACCCCGGGGGGGGGGGGGGGGGGGGGGGGGGGGGGGGCTGAAGGCTGAAACTTGTCCAAAATGGGCTGATTTTGCAAGATTTTGCAGAATTACCGGGAGGCGCGCGCCCCCTCCGCCCCCTCCCTAGATCCGCGCCTGCGAGTATAGTAACTGTGTGCACCACACCTCCTCTGGTGTGTTAATTCACAGTGTAAAGACATCATATTTACATCTGTTTATGCACTGTCAGGTCAGGTCTCCTTTGAGGGCCTGCTAGTGGTATCCTGGTAATCAGTACCTGTCTCAGGGCTGAGTTGTCGGTGGCTAATCTGTCACCCCCTTAAAGGTTCTAAGGAAATCTGATGAGGAGGTAGAGCTAGAAAATGTACCTACAAGATGTCAGCTCTGGAGAACTAATGGCGGCCATCTAGCACTGTTTCTGTCATGCTGCCATGCATGGTAGGTGTGGTTGCCCCAATGAGCTTGAATAAATTAGAGCGCGGACTGTTGGCAGGGTTATTGCCAGTTTGTTTACAAACTAACCTAAACCTCATGCTCTGAAATAAAGGCAAAATAGAAAACGTCACCAAATTGACCATTATTTTTAGAAAAATGTACTTATTTGTTCACAGGAAATTGTGGTTATGTAAATAATATATATTGTTATTACAATTTCAATAAACAATCCTCATATTACCATGTTTTCATCGAAATGAATGAAGCGGACAACAAGCCTAAATCAAATAAATTAATTCAGGAAAGTGTTGCCAATTTTGGTACCCTTGAAGCCAGTTTTTGGGCACCAAAATAGAGAACACTTTCCTGAATGAATTTGCTGAATTCGGTGATTTTTTGTTTTGTGGTCAATACTTCAGTTATGTAAAGAAAAAACAAGGTCTGAAACACGCTAAAACTTACAGAATTGTTTAGTTAATCTTATCAAGCCCGCCAAATCATACATGGACTCTCGGTTTTTCTTGTTACTTGACACTTCGGAAGGGGATTTTAGTGTAATTGCTGGTAATGTGTTAGCAATTAAACGGCAACGTTGAAATTTAAGATGGCGATATCTCATGACCTAGCAGAAGACAGCAGCGTAATGGTAAAGGCTGTCGATCAAAAATTCCACCTTTTGCGGCAATTTCGACATATCGCCCTCACCTATTTTTTGTTCCGACGATATTCCGCTACCTTTCTGTAAGGTTAGTTTCATGTAAAATGGCAGTCTACCTCACTGATATCCAGTTGTCACAATGCACCGGCTTTCATAAAATCAGATAGTGATGCAGACGATGTAAGTGTGACTTCAAGGCTCGCTGAGTCGGCTTCATTTTCTCGCTGAGCAGGGCGCTCTAATTTATTCAAGCTCGTTGGGTTGCCCACTTGGCATAGAAGTTGGTTAGGGTCAATTGAGGTCAATCATTACAATGCATATTTTGTTTAAACTTTGTAAAACCTGTAAAGCTGACAGAAATAAGAGTGATTTGCTGTGATAATGTATATTATTTATTGTAGGTTGGTTTAGCCAAATTGAATGCTGCAGGAGGAGCAACCAAAGGCGTGATGGGTCAAGACCTAGTAATAGGCATGGGAGATCCCATTCAAACAGGTGACTCCATAGAGGTCAAATACACAGGATGGCTATATCAAAACAAGTCATTTGGAAATGTAAGTAAGCTAAATATCATCCTTAAAGGCACTATCAGTGATTTGCTAAATCAGAAAAATTAAAAATTCATCAAAATCAGATTTTTGCATCTCTGTAACAAGTATAGGTGTCCTAACATGCCCTACAAGTGATATGATCAAAAGCAGCCTAATAAGGACAAAATTGGGTATTTTAGTCATCACTGTCCATACGGATACTTACTACAACATGAAATTGAATGGAGATTCATATCTTTGAATACTGCTGTTTTCTTCCTTTTCTATCAGTTTTTCAGTTGGGAAAAATAACTTACAAGAATTCTACAGACTTATCCTACCCTTGTAAACTATTCCTGCAAATTTCAAATATTTTGACTCTTTTGGCCAGATCACTGATAGTGCCTTTAATAACCTTATAAGGTCAGAAAGTTGAATAATAATAATAGTGTCTGAAAATACCGTACTAAGTTTGCTGTGTGAACTTGCATGAAACAAAATTTACCATTCCCCAAAGTGGTTGGTTTAACAAATTAATGTACACTGGCCCCTCTGAATAAAGATTAAACTTCATTTTTATTAGTTGTTGCAGCCCTATTGGAATAGTCTTGAACATTAGATTTAGAGCAGTTTAAACATTTGAACCCCATAGTAACTTTACCCCTCCCCCAGGGCCACACGCAGCAGCGGCCTTCCGGCAGACATTCATATTTGCAAAAGTTATATTTTTCTCTGAATTTTCCTGTGTTCAGATATTGGTACCTCATTCGTTTGATCAAACCTTCTGGGCTGACGGTCTATAATTAAACAAAGCACATCTCCATTTTAGAGTTAAATTTGCATATTCTTGTTTTAGATATATATTGATTTTATGTATTTAAGCATTTCAATCTTTATTCATAATTTCTTTAAAAATTTCTTGAAACATAAAACAGATAAAACCAGACAGGAGAGCTGAACAGGCACAAGACCTGTACCAGCTATCCGCAAGCAATCAAGAAATTATTACAAACAGTTACAAAACAATAAGTTACATTAAAGGGGGATGGCCCGATTTCAGGATATGAAATTTTCATCTTGATAGATTGGCCTTCACCCCAAAACCCCATCTGTAAAGTTGAGCGCCGAAATTTCAATCCGTTTTCATGTGACAGCTAAAAACGTGATTTTGTAAGCCCCATAGAGTACTGTGTAAAATTAATATTGGTCGACCAAAATGGGGTACATTTTCGCTCATAACTTCCAATTTTTTTTTTTTTTTTTTTTCCCCCAGGGCCACACGCAGCAGCGGCCTTCCGGCAGACATTCATATTTGCAAAAGTTATATTTTTCTCTGAATTTTCCTGTGTTCAGATATTGGTACCTCATTCGTTTGATCAAACCTTCTGGGCTGACGGTCTATAATTAAACAAAGCACATCTCCATTTTAGAGTTAAATTTGCATATTCTTGTTTTAGATATATATTGATTTTATGTATTTAAGCATTTCAATCTTTATTCATAATTTCTTTAAAAATTTCTTGAAACATAAAACAGATAAAACCAGACAGGAGAGCTGAACAGGCACAAGACCTGTACCAGCTATCCGCAAGCAATCAAGAAATTATTACAAACAGTTACAAAACAATATGATACATTAAAATCTTATAGAAACATTCAAAAGAGTGAAAAGAGGGCCAGCCCCTAAAAATTATTGCACAAGCCAGAAATGACCTTAAAAAAATTAAAGGACCAGTCACTGCCATATTTGGAGTAAAAAAATGAGTAAGAACAAATAACTGGATTTTTGCAGATTTAATGAATGTGTTGAAGACCTGTTTGTTTTTGCTTTTTGATACCAAAAGAAAGATGGAATTTGAGGTGGCTTTGTTAGAGCTGATCAGGAGGCCCCTACTTCCGATTTCAACATAAAATAGCTTGGTGTCAAAACCCTGTTCTTGCAAATCAATGGGCAGACCAGCATATTAGTTTTCTTTCCACGTGTGGGCTTTATGAATGTTGTGTTCTAAAGAAATGGCGAGTTTAATGATAATGATGGACTTGGAGGCTTTATTAACAAGATAGATCTGGTCTTTGTTGAGTGGGAAAGGGGAATTGTAGTAACGGCAACTTTAGTGACATCTTTCAGGTTGTAATAAAAGTTCCAGGACTGGTCACTGACATTTTCAAGAGTGTCCATGATTATGCAGAGAACAGAGTTATGATGCCAAGTATACCTACCTTGGTCAAACATACTTTTACAATTATTGAAGAGTCTCTTTATTCCCACATATAGCAATTGGTGTTGATGTTTTTACCCATGGCCAGTGTCCCAAGTTATTTTTGGTGGGAAGTGTATCAAGAAAGGCATTTTAACATGAATTTCATCATGCCTTTAGGCAAATCATAAAATAAAGGGTTTCCAAAGAGAGAATTTTCAAGCATTGATATGTGTAACATAAACTGTAAAATGGGGTGAATAGGGCCTTGCGGGTGAATAGAAATAAAAATGTGGAAAGTTTTTTCATATTTAATGATGTACTTTTTCCCCATTTTCCACATGCTGAAAAGGCGATTCAGCAGCTAGTGTAAATGCTTTGCAGATGTGAACCAAAAATTTTGGGCTCATGGTGTCAAAAATAAAATCGTCAGAAAAAAGTGCCAACAAATTTGCAGTCAAAACTTTCTAGATCCCACTACCACTATATGGGCAAATAAGCTGAAAATACATCAGCACCAAGCCTTTCAGGCCGTACAACATAATAAAGGGTATTAATTATAATTAGTGTTACAGGATTTCTATTAATGATTTTTTTAATTTTTTCAGTGAAATATTATCTAACATGCATGGGGTCAATATAAGGACAACATGGTGCACACATGAAAGGGCTTCGGCAGGGAGCAAGACATAATCAGAACATTTAAAAAAGATGTGGGAAAAGATGTTGATAATTATTCAAACCCCATTTCAAGTAGGGTTAGGTTTATGTAGTGTAACATTTGACAAACAGTTTTGAGCTTTATACTGCCTTTCGTTTTCCTGCAGGATCATTCAGAAATTTAGGGGGGTCACCATAAAAAATGCTGTGCAATGCGAAAGACAATTTTGAGAGGGCCATAAACTTCTAATGAAACCCGCCCCAACTTTGAAAATCACTATCTGGGGAATTTTGCTGGTGTAGAATTCAAATCTGGCATCAAAATGTGATGGCTCCTTTACTTTTTAAGTTATTTGGGTGTAAAAATGCAATATCTTTCATCTGGGACCAAGTTTGGGGGGGTCAGAAATCCGTAAGTGACAATATTTTTTAATATCCATTTTTTTGTTAATCTGAGTCGCACTGCAGGACTTTCTACCAGTACAATAATAAGCACATTAGGTAAGTAATAAATGAGTGACAGCCTATTGAAAAATCCTAATTTTGCATTTTGACATATATTGGCCCCCTGGAAATCAATGTTGACATACGATATCCCCCTCTACTTCAGATATGTTGAAGATACATCATTTATTCTTGAAAGAACCAGCTTTGGTGTCTTGATGTCTTCATTGTTTTCATCACAAGACACGCATGTACAATGACCTCTGGGTCACATATACCTCTGTGTGGCAACTTTAAGTGTGTATTTTGTTGTGAAAAAATAAAGACACCAAGCTAGTTCTTTCAAGGAAAGTTGTTTAATGATATATCTTCAACATATGTGAAGTAGAGGGGTGGTGTTGAAAGTCAACATTGGTTTTCAGGGGCGTCAAAATGTATCAAAAAAGTACACTTACCATTTTCAAGGGGCTGTACCTCACTTATTACTTTTCTAATTGTGATATAAAATTGGATGCACAATACTCCAAGTAATTGGACGAGGTATGAGTTTTAAAAAAAATTGTGCAAGTCGCGCAGCGACGAGCACAACTTTTTTAAAACTCATAGCGAGATTATTTTTTTTCAGAATCTTTTGTCCTTTGAGAATGTAAATATGCACAACCAGAAACTAGGAACCAGACACAAGACACCAGACAACCGAGTCCTGGCACCAGACAACTGGCTCCAGATACTTGACACCCAAAAACTGATACCCAAAACTTGACACCCAACATGACACAACACCTGACACCAACACCTGACACAATACACACCCAAAACCTGACACCAACATCCGACACCTGACAACCAACATGACACTCGACACCCAACATCTGACACCCGAAACTTTACAACCAACATGACACCAACTCTTGACACCCAACACCTGACACACAACATACAACATCCGACACCTGACACCAACACCTGACACCAAACACTCAATATGACATCAAAAAACCCGACACCCAACATGACACCCAACCTCTGACACCAAACATCTCCCACTTAACACCAACACCTGACACTCTTCATCGGACACCCAAACCAATCACCTGACACCCAATACTTGGTACCAAATGCCTGACACCTGACCTGACACCAAACCCCAGGCACCTTATGCATTTGACCCTGACATTATACACTTTCTTACATGACACCAAGACCAGTGGTAGCGGGAGCGGGCCCTGGAGCGCCCCGGAGGAACTCGCGGGTGTTGCAAGGGGCAACCCTTGCGTTCCTTCTGAGTGACGCACGTGACTCGGTAAATCAGTTTTTAGTATTTTATTATTAAACCAGCCTTTCGCCTCGTCGTCAGAATTACATTACCACAACGTCAAGTACCTGCAGTGATGAAGCACGAAAGATTGGCTTTGTTTTTTTTGCAACAATACGTCTGTCTTACCCCCCTTACTCTTACCCACTCCCGCTTCAATACTATTTATTTTATTATAGTCCCCCACATAACAATCAAATTATAAGTTCTTGTGAATTATTTCAAATACAAATGCGAACAATCCCAATCTAATGTACCATGGTAATATACTCGGCTGGAACTCACACCAAGTGTGTTGGCGGTCTAAGGACTGTGGACCTAACTCGGTGACTAATTAAAACGTGCAGATACAATGGGTTAAACTCTATATTACAGGAGTACGAGGTACATTGGTGAATGTATTCAACGCTCTGATTTCTAAGTTTTTAACGCCTTACGAACATTTTGGACAGGAGGCCCCCCTCTCGCGCTGGCCATCGCTAACCGTTATACCACAATCGCAATGACATAACCAGAGGTATGCTTTTATGTATTAACACACATGGGTACAAGTTTTTAACAATCATATTACAATAATAATTATCAACATACCATATATGCCTTGATTTACTATAATTAAGAGGTTTCATAGAGTGAGACATTGCCCCAAAGAGACCATGCATTACCTCTCATCATCATGGCATCCTATGGCTTTACATTACAACAATCATGGCATCCTATGGCAAACATGTCATCCTATCGCAAACATCATGGCATCCTATTGCAACATTATGGCATCCATTGTTTACGTCACGTTATCACAACATCCACATGGCATCCAATGTCTAACATCATGGCTTCCCATGCTTGACTTCATATGGCATCCCTTGCTTGACATCATATGGCATCCCATGCTTGGCATCATATGGCATCCCATGCTTGGCATCATATGGCATCCCTTGCTTAGCATCACATGGCATCCCTTGCTTAGCATCACATGGCATCCCTGTTTATGCATGGGCCTGACCTTGTTCAATGTCTCACCTTACCTTACATAATATAATAGAGATCCACATCCCCTCGGGTAAAGCGGGAAATTTTGTTATGAATGAGATGTATGCAATCATGTTAGAGTATTGGCAGCCACCCCCTCGTTGTTAAGCCAAGGGATCTTGACCCTTGTATCGCACAATACAAGCCAATGAGAACAACGAGAAAGTACCTGCAATGGGTGCACTGATGAAACATAAACATCTGCAAGTGCCATAAATAATCAATAGAACACAAAATCATGTGAGACGCCCTCATGTAATATAAATACAAAAAGAGTAATAGAATTTATCAATAAAATCACGAGAGTAGTGATGGTACCAATTAATACCTCACAGAACATTTATAAAATGGACATCAAGTATTAGTCTACTCATGTAACGACATTCGCCTGTCTAAAAACTTGCTATGAAATACATAAATTCTAGGCTAACAATTCCAAACGCAATTGTACAAAAACGGTTTACCTATATCAAAGACATGTGCAGTACAATTGGAATTAAATAATGTTCACAGTGTACAGGCAATTTGGCTGTGTACTTCCAAAATATTTCTGTCTTATCCACAATTGTATCAATGGATACTTCCAATTTTTAATCATAATACTGCCATTTGTAATTAAATGAGCAAGGCTGTTACAATTATCATTAGAATGACAGAAGCAAATACAATATGATATATTTATAATTGCGATCAGATAAAAGCGTGCTAGGTTACCTTAAATACATCAAAGATAATAAGATTGACAAGCATAATATCATACAGTTTAATATCATGAAAGCGTCTACACTAGATCTCCTGCGATGATTGAAAGAGAAAAGTGCGATCAGCGCATGCGCATACCGATAGGCGCGAGGAAGTCGACGAACGAATCTTCAAGTGGTTGACAACCGTAAGACTGACAACATAGAATACTTCTATACATTACATTATTTTACTTAGTTTCCGTACCGCAACCCTACTTGTCGCCCCAAGGCTAACATTGGGTTGCGGGCACAATATGGGATCCCGGCGAAAAAGCTTATGTACATTTCCAGAAGCAATTATGCATGCAGACGTGTGGTCACACATATGCTCCATGAGCAGTACTACAGGGATTAATGTTAACTAAGGCATTTTGTGGTCTGTAATATCAATGCGATTACTCACGTTTGTAGGAAAAACTCGGCAATTTTTCATCAGCTTCTATCCAAGGATCTATCGGACAGCAGCAGGCCATGTGTTTACATCTCACGAGGGAATCTATAAACAGACGCTCCATTGGCCACTGACCTGTGGAGAGGCCAGGTCATATGGCGTATCGGCTGTGAAGGCCGCGGATCCCCTTGTTCAATTTTCACGTTCGTTCAACATGCTCTTTTGGAGCTTAGGTGATTGCGAATATTGCAGACTACACAGCAGGGACATCATGATGAAACGGTCACCAATCAACTCGCTGTGCTAAGACAATGACATCATCACAGCTTTAGCAGTCTAGTTTAGAAGTGTAAATCATTTTGTACACTAGACGCAGTGAATTTTATCAGTAAAAGATTTTATTAATTGAGTATTCCGTAAGACTTAAAAGATTTAGAATAATGTGTAACTCTAATGTTTTCAAATTTCTGTTTTGAAAAAAAATGTATTCCAATGGCGGCGCCGGGGTAGCGCCACTTCCTGTGCCAACGTGCCTGGATGTAACAACAATACGATTTGCATAGGCGCAAAATGATTCAAATGCAAAATTTTGACCAGCCAATAATCCCGGAATGGTAAATCGAAAGGCAGCGGACCACTTTGACAAGTGAGATTGCAGCCGATTGTCGGTACCTTGGGTAAGTATTTCATGCATTTTCGGCTGTACCTAACAATTCCACATGTTACTGTTCATGGAATTGCTACTGTAGCTTTTCTACTGTCGCTGGAGACGTTTAGGAAACTGTAAGTACGTTCTAAAAAGGAATTTTGAAGAGCACATAAGTTGGTCCATTGTTCCCGTTAAGAAAAATCGGCTTCGTAAAGGGTACTTGATCGACCACTAATTTTACTCACATCATCCCCCCACGAGCATTTGCACCAACCTACGATGATGTGAGTGTATCCTAAGACCTACTACCCAACATGGTGCTAAATAATAATCTTGTGCTCACACACCCAGGTTCACATACACACATCGCTCTGGTGTAAGTCATTCCTAAGCAACCACATTCATCATCAATTACATTAACGCCTCACCTAGTCCTATCCGCAATAAGGCACCAACAGATATCAATAATTCAGTGTACAAATACCCACAATCACAGTTACAATAATCTGTAATAATAAAATCAAAGGCTAATGATCATATAAAATTAATGAATAGAACCAAAATTATCTTAGCATGGCATCATACACATTATCAAGCAACACACTAGATTCTAACTTACATACACCCGTTACCATAATCTCAAGCGTTAATAATCATAGTTATGCTTATTTGTGAAAGTTCAAAGAAATATACTATCACTAAAATACCATGAAGAATACAAGAATTATTTGTGACTTGTCCCTGATGCAATGCTTCAATGTGTAAACCACATGGGTTTAAGTATAACTGTACATATAGTGGCTCTTATTAATATTCAAGTTCACAAACCATGTATCGTTCCTATATAGTATCTAGTTTTCCTAAACAAGATTAATTTATCTTCCACCTATTAAAGCAGACCAGACAAGGTCCTGATTACGAAAATATAATTTAAAGAGATTAAATATGAAATGGACGAATCCTTATCAAAATATTTTAAGTTCGACAATCCATCAACATTCCGGACATGTAACACAGGGAGAAGCTACCTCCCAAAACAATGACTGAATAATATGATTTAAAATAATAAAATAAAACCCGTTTACTAAATGATTAATAATAAATAAGAAAATACCTCACGTACCGAATCACAATCTCCACAAGATCCCTGTGCACCAACTTCGGAATGTATGACGATAACCAGTGGCACCGAGAGCGCATGCGTAAGCAATGTTTCACAGCTAATTTTAGAATTTGCCTGCCATGAAGTGAAAGTAGTGAGCAATAGAAAGAATTCCCAAAGTGACTATGTCAGGACAAAATAAATGAAAATCTCAAAGATAATCTTCTAAATTCCTGAAAACATTCATGTAATTACTGTATGTAATTGTAAAATTGTCAAAATATTGTTAACTCCAATAATAAATACGAAATTCAAAAGCAATTGACCTCCCCCCTCACCGAGTTAACCCAACACGACAGCAAAGTACATGCGCCGAAACAACAACTTGACCCCTTGTAATAACCAATGCGAGAAAATACGCGTACGTGACCTCCTATACTAAAACACAACAAGGAGTGTCACAGACTATGGCCGATGTCAATTTAAATAATTTTCAACAGTCACAGTGGAATTCTCTCTCACTACCATGAACCTAACCTACAGTAGTCCGATGAGCGGCAGTTACACCAAAATTATCAGAATTAGGTGCTGAATCGTTTAATAACATAAATCGAAAGATAGGGATTGACGAAAGTGAAATTTAGACGTGTTTTTGTGCACCATTTGGCATGGCCATGTGCACATGTAAATCGACATGATCAGCACACGAAGATCACAGTGGGTCATCCTGCAACGAAATCACTATTTGTAACAACTAAAATTTCATAAATCATATCACAAAAGGTTCCCTACAACGTAACTAACATTCTAAATTACGTGTACTTGCCGGGTTGAAAGAATGATCAAAATACGAGGCGAATTTGGATCTTGGATGAGTGGCTTACCTGCAGTGATGAAGGCACGGAAAGATTTGCGCGGGTCAGGGAAGACCACATGTCTCGCAAGGGCCGCGCGCGCTGTGATTGGCCAACTACCGTCACCTGACTTATGAATATTCATAGAGTTGCACGACAGAATATCCATTCATAAATTTAATTATAGTATACTCAACAGCATAATAATATATATAATGAGGCTGACAATATTTGGTGAAACATTGCTTGGCAATTCCAATACCGCTACACCAGAAAGTACTAAGATATAAAACCAGAAAACAGCAAGACAACTCATGATAACCTCCCCTCCAAAAAATTGGATCATCCTTAAACTATTTCAACCAATCAGTAGCCTCCCTCAGCCAACTGTCCAATTAATCAAAATAATTGGACAGCACAATTACTTCACCAGCTGTAACATGAGCCAATTCACTGTTTTACTGGCTATTTCAACTGTGTACAAAGATATAGGATGGAAGATTCTGAAAACAAAATAATGTTCATAATTGTATTGGTTTAAAGTTCTACTATGTAACTCTGGTTGACCAAAAAATGGACAATAACAATCTTCTTACTTTTGGAGTTATGACTCCCCCAGATTTGGCCCTGAATGAACAAAGGTGCATATTTAGGCCTCATTAACTCTATAGGTAAACACACTATGAACTTCCTGATGCCAGATTTGAATTCTACACCAAATATTACCCATAGATAGTGATTTTTCAAAGTTGTGCAGGGCTCCATTACTAATCTGTGACCCTCTCAACATAGTCTCACATTGGGCGGCAATTTTGATGGTGATCCCCCCTAAATTTCCAATTGCTGTAGTGGGAAAACGAAATGGACTATGGCACTCAAAATTTCAGGATTTTCATATCTCATCACTGTCTACCACCACACTTAAAGCGAAAAAAATCCACGACGTGCTGCGGTGCACATCTCGAATGTTGACATGGATTGGGCCTGGGGCGCTGCTTCTTTCCTCTTTAAGCGAGAAAGTTTTCTACAGTATAGGCTTTAATGGATTGTATTTTAAGATTTGCCTGACTATTGCTGTGTAACTTGAATAATGGTTGAATGCTTGTTTTCAAAGTTTAAAAGATGGTGATTTTGATGTATTTGATGATTAATCAAACCAGAGTGCAAAATAGGTTTCAATTTTGACCTATAACTGATTGAATAATGACCCAATTATTTGATCTCCCATTCATGAACTGAAAAGCCCACCAGACTTTGAGAAGACAAAAACTAAATTACAAGGTATAAATTGCCCAAACATGTTTGTACTATTTTTTTAAAACGCACTAAAAGTCCTCTTTTGCCCATTTTATGACACTCTCATAATTGCAATGTCCCTACTGACCCCACTTTTTGTGTCGCCTGCCTTAAGGCAGGAAGACCCATAGGGATCACTTTGTCGTAGTCTGTTGTTGTGAAAAAGGGTTAGCATTTGCTTGTAATATCTGCATACTTTGATGGATTTAAACCAAACTTGAGTCATAGGTGCAACATTGGATCCTGCATTTGCTGATGAGGTCAAAGGTCACATCCCAAGGTCAAAGGTCATGTGAGGTCAAGTTGTAAGATAGGCTAAAAATGTAAAATTGACGTAAATTTGATGCAACATGGGATCCCGCATTTGCTGATGAGGTCAAAGGTCACATCCCAAGGTCAACGGTCATGTGAGGTCAAGTTGTAAGATAGGTTGAAATGTAAAATTGACCTAAATTGCAATGTTGAAGTTCAATTGTAACCAAACTTGAGTCATAGGTGCAACATTGGATGCCTCATTTCTTGATGCGGTCATAGGTCACATGCCAAGGTCAAAGGTCATATGAGACTTATCATTACAAACCGCGACGGCAGGCGACACATGCGGTCTGAGAACCGATGTATTTTATTATTTCCCTGGCTTTAAAAAGCCATGTAAGGGGATTTTGCAACAGCAGATTCCTTCTGAGTGTGTGTTCCATTTTATCTCAAGTAGGCAGTGGCTGGGATCAGATGTGGGCAATGTGTCATGCGTCAAAGGTCGAATGCGGTTTAAATTGCTATAATAAACCTTATTACTTGTGATAGGATGATGAAACTTGGTGGGTGTGGTCAAATTTTTCAAGGTCATTTCCCAGTCATCTGGGTCATCAAAGGTTAATTCACTCAAAATGGTTGATGTTTCCTTCCCCTGCTTCTAGACACTGCAGATTTCATCACCACACTTCATCACTAACCTTCAGTCTCATGTACTTGTTAAAAGCTAGGGGGATTTGCAAGTTTCAACATGCAGTATTTTTTAAATTTATCTCCTCACCATCATATTTTTTTGTTACGAAGTACTTTAGTAATAAGTCTAGAGACTGCAAGATGTTTAACAATATTTTTTTCTAATTACTACATATCATAAAAACAAAACAGTGATATGGAGGAGTCAAGCAAAAGGCCAGTTAGGCCTGGAAACACTCGCCCCTTTGGAATACATCAACACACAAGAAACCAGAGATTGACCAATATTTGTATCGGACATCGGATCAGCGGCCGATTTTTCAAAATTTGCAAAAAATTGGAAAGGCAAAAATATGTCAGAGCCTGCCGATTCTCAGCCAGTTTTTAGGTAGAAACACGAGACAAGAGCCCGGACAAGAGTTACTCAAAATGAAGAAAGATTTAGCAAGGTGTACCAACCTTGTGTGGGGAAAACAGGAAACAGTTAAGACAGACAACAAAAGTGCACTTAAATGAATTAAAGAGCACCCAAACAGTAAAAAGAGAAAACACACTAGAGTGCACTAAAAAAATTGCAGAGCACAAGAGACAGAAAAACAACCAACGTTTTGAACAGATAAATTGTTCTTTATCTGTTCAAAACGTCGGTAGTTTTGTGCTCTTTAATTCATTAAAGTGCACATTGTCTGTCCTCTGTAGCTCTGCTTCCAAGGCTTTGGTTTCTATAAAATTGTGCTCTTTAATTCATTAAAGTGCACTTCTGTTGTCTGTCTTGTTCCCTGTTTCTCCTGCCCCCCACACAAGGTTGAATTGGTACACCTTGCTAAATCTTTCTTTGATCATAATGCTCTAGGTGTCCTGTATCAATTTGATCCCTTGTATGGATTTGTACCTCATCCATTGGATTCACCATTACCTACTTGCAATACTCAAGATGATTTAATACTTGTATTTAACTATCATCTACATTATATCAATTAAAAATATTAGCCTACATGAGAAAACTTATGGCTAATGACAACTAATAATGGCCCTGTTTAAGCTACAACGCATGACGGGCGCATGACCTGAGCCTGTACGTCACATACATAAATCACATTATTATGATGTTGTTGAGAAGAATAAGATGAGAAGGTATCAATGGCGTTCACCGGCTGATGTATATTTTTCATTTTTATTTGGTAATATTTTAATCGTTTTATAATTGATTTGAAAGGTGAAACAATAACTTGTCTTAAAGTTGCTGCGATTTTGAAGAATGTAGTAATTTTCTATTTCTACCTCTTTCAAGTAGAGCCAAGGTTTCTCCATGTTACAAAATGTACAAAATTTGCACTTGTGAAGAACTTTGTGAAATAAAACATCAGAAGAACATGCAACATATACCATGTGCGATTGGGACAAGTGAAGACAAGATTTGACCAAATTGACCTAGTTAATACAACCCTGGGAGCACGACCGCAATCGATCGATGCATGGTGGATATTTATATCAAAACGCATGTGGATGTATTTTTCCCATGGTAGTTTTGTCACAGACTGTGAAAGATATTATTGGTACTGTGTGAGAGACTAATGTTATCAGTCCCCCATAGAGAATGTGTGTAAATGAAACTAAATATCAAATATCTCAGAAAAACAGAGGTTCTATGGATGTTTTTGCATCAGAAGGTCAGAAATTTTATTTTATTTAATTTACGAAAACATCTCTCAACTGGGTCTAAACCTATGGAACCCATGGCATTGAGAATTGTTTTTTTTTTGGTAGTTTTTTTAAAAATATCTCTATGGATTCTTGACATCACTAGACTGGCTAGTTTAATATGTATGCGCATCCTTTCTGCACCGCCATATTTTTGCCTATAATATAGGCTATCGTCATCACGTAGCAACTTAGAAGTAGACCCAATGTTCTCGTCATAAACAGTCTCTCATGTCTTGGTCCATTCCTTTTAAACAACTCGCAGGTCGGCAATAATTACATTTCTTTTGAAAGTTATGTTGTGGATTTGAAAATTCCTGAGCAGATTTTGACATTTTGGGGCATTTTGTTTGTCCTTTTGTGTTTTTGGCTAATGTTTTGGTAGGCAAAGATTAAGGTGAATTGTCTGTTGTCCTACATGTAGATGCATGCTGTGTGAAAGCTTAAAGCCAGTATTATCATGCCTGGCCTAGAGAGGCATTGCATTTGCAGCCTAGTCTGATACCACTTGGCAGTAATTTACAATGCTTATCTAGGTAGATGATAGTTATGTGAGTGCCCGAGTATTTGTTATTGTTTTCCCACCAATATATCTTCCCCAGTGTCTAAGTTCCCTGTGCCTTGTACATGTGTACTTTACACTACTCCTCCCAGTTTCTTCCTGAAGATAGTGCTTAGTTATGCAAGTCCTCATTCACGAATGCAATGGTCACACATGGTCAAAACGCATCTATAATAAATAGTAATACATGAACTTTACAACCTTGCCCTGTGTTAACTTGAAACAGCCCAAATTCTCACACTTCAATCAATCATAAGTTGCCTTAGGAACACACAGCTACCTAGAGAAGCATATTTAGCCCTCCCAAAATCATCAGTTTTGGTACATGTCACCTCATAATCCCATGCATGATCCCCGCATGTAATCCCACAAAAATCCCATTTTTAATACCATAAAACTCTACTTTACCCCATTCCTTGCACACAAACACCAGTACTTTTAACAAAATTATAATGAAAGGTTTTGTGCTCCTAAACTTCTTTACACTGCCCAAATTACTGACAGATGTTTAGTACAGAACATTAAAGGCACTTGCGATGTATTTGGGATTATTTTATCAAAACCCCCTCTTGCTTCTAGAAGCAAGGTTACGTGCAACCCCTGTTATTTCTTGTGAATTGCATGATTACATCTAACCTTGTAGCTTGGTCACATATTACTGAATGTGAATTGTTTTGCTTTTTCAAATATTTTTGTATATGGGATAAAAGTGTTAAAAAACCTAGTCTGTCTGGTATGATAATGGGGTAAACTTTAGCCCATTTTGAAGTGTCGATGGTTAAAATCGGTTGTATATTGGTTGAGTTATTTGATATTATTTTAGTAATTTTGTATTAAGTTGACGACCATTTTACAATACTCTGTTATCACCACCAACAATAGTCATATTTTGACAGTTGACAAAGCACAGGAGATTGTCCTTTGTGAGGTAAATTGCCACCACCGAGAGCTACATAGTTGACCATGGACTTCAGAAATAATTTAGTTCAAGCAGAGTGATTCTTAAAACCTTCACACAATAATTTTTATAATGTAGTCTTAAGACATTGACATAAATGTTATTGACAGAGAAACTACCAGGTTAAGTCATGGGGGGGTGGTGGGGGGGGGGGGGGGGGGGGGGTTGGTGGGGGGGGGGGGGGGTGGGGTAGTTGGTGGTTGGTGGGGTGTGGGGGGTGGGTTTTGGTGGTGGGTGGGGTGGTGGGGGTGTTTTTGTTTGGGGGTTGGGGTGTTGGTTCTCACACAAATGACCACTACAACAGGCGTGCCAACCGACACCGGTCCATTTTCACGTCTGGTATATCAATGACCCCTTTTTCATGCAAAATTTGGTATAAGCCATGGGTCGTTTTTTGTTTTTCAAATATTTCCTGAATTTGTTTGAAAATAGCCGCATTTTCTCAATCGGACAAAAAATTTTCTAACAATTTTGAAAATTAGTCAAATTTTCCTCCTCAATCTGAAGCCAAAATTGTCCCAAATTTGCTTAAAATTTCCAAAATTTGCAGTGAACATGTCCAATTTGGTTTAAATTTGGCCTAAAATTTTGCATTCTGGTATAAGCTATGGGTCCCTGTTTTTGCAAAAAATGTATAGAGCTATGGGGTCCTACATCCAGAGTCTTGGAGGCACGTCCCTCCCAACAAGGTGAGAACCCCCCCCCCCGGGGTTTAATTAAGGAACAAATTAAGAAAGGAAGAACTATATTACTCGCCCTTAAAGTGGTGTGTAAACAATTCACACCCAAATTGACAAACTCCCTGTATTCAGGTCCACATGGAGCATGTCTTACCGATGGAAATCTCGACGACTTAAAATATTATACCACACAATATTTGCCTGTTCCTTGGAAAATTTGAAACAGCAAATAAACAGGTTTTCTTCCATAACAACAATAGTGATTTAAAAATCATTGCCATTAAAATTTGCATATTTTGTGTTTCGGGTAGTTTAAACAGTAATTAATACCTGTAATGTCCATAAAGTTTAACATAGATTGGGGCTTAGTGAATAGCCTTGTCACTTGAAGTAATTGTCAAGTGAAAATTAATTTTAAAAAATGCCAAAGCCCTCTTAATGTGGTATATTTTTGTGGAGTTCACATCAAATAATTAGTTAAATTATGTATGACATGAAGTAACCATATTTACTATTGCAATGATTAAAGGTGCTTTGTATTATCAGACACATAACATAACACATTTTTGGCTGTTCATTTCACCGGGTGAATTAATACTCTGCGTATGCATTATAAAGATTTAAAACACCCAGCTTTTAAAAAAAAAAGGAACGCCGCGTTTCTGAAATTTTAAAAGTGACCCTTTACATAGTAAACGTGCAGTAAGGTACATTTCAGATAATGCAAGGGCCACTTCAAATCAATTAAAGGTGCACTTTTGTGCTCTAACACCTCATTTTTGTTTATGTTCCTTAGCTATCCCGAGAAAAGATCAATTCCAAAATTTCAGTGATTGATGATGCGGTTTGAGTTATTAACAATGTTTATATCACGGTGCCCCCCGAGGCAAGGCCACTGCTTCTTTATAAGGTTCTGCCTTTTACGGACAGAAATACACAATGACTAATTTCTCCGGAGTAGATCGACTTTGCAAGTATTATGTGGCAACATGCTATCTTTAGCTAACGGGTCAGATGATGTAAAAATCTCAACTCCTTTGGGTAAAGGCAAGGGAGGAGGCTGTGGATCACAAAAGCCAATGTGTGTGAAGTGTTGCGTCATGTGATTATGACTTTCAAATAGATGTTTATAAAAAATTCAAAGATGTTGTAAGATCTTTTGATTTGTCCCCTATGTAAGTGTTCAGGTATATGCAAAATCAAGCCTAATTTAATTCAGAAGCTAGATTCATTAGGGCAGATTGTCCCTTTTAAGGACTCTTCTTGTGAAATTATGTTTCTATTTTAAGTGGCAAAGTAATATAGTGTTAAATAAAATAACTAAATAGTCATTTGTCTTTTTCAGCACTATATAGTTATTGTCATATCACATAAAAACAAAATTTCTACTACCTATTTTATTTTACACTGATCTTTGGAAAGTTGTATAGCAATTGGTGTTGATGTTTGTTGAAAACCAAACTTGTCCAGGCATGGGTGACCTTTGAAGTGTTAACAGAATTAGAAGATAACAAGTTAACAGTATTTTTAACACCGAAGAAACAAGATTTAAATGAATAGTAGGGCCTACATCACATCTAAAGTACTTTGTGGAATCAAGCACATTTTAGAGGAAAATGTATTCAATTGAGAGCTTTTATTACATGATCAAAAGTATGGTGCAGGTTTATTATTCCCATGTCTGCTGCAATTGTTTGAAAAAATCAAGTAAAGGCTATATTTATAACTACTGCAAATGCTTATCTCAAAGTACTTACATGAAATCATCTTTCTCAAACAAGTCAAAAAGTAGATATTGTAGGCCTACTCACTTCACAAGTACATAAATTTTAAATCAAATTGAAGTTTGTTTTTATTGTGAAGAACCTGTTATTGATATAAACAAGTTAAACAAAAGTTTTCAAAGTTTTCTTAAGATGTTATGTTTCATTCATGTTGACCTAAATATAACATTCATTAGGCCACATGATTATTCAATTATTCAAGTAATTTAATCTTATTAGCCAGTTCATTTGTTTGCTGTTTTATTTATGAAAAGTTCTTTTCCAAATCAAAAGAAGATTTTTCCATTGCACTTCATTCTAATTCTCACCTTTTTACCAAGTGTAACTGATAAAAATTGTTTGTTGCAACCAGAGAACATTATAATGATAGTACGTGTCCTGTATGGCGACAGGCTCTGACCCTAGGTGGTATTTAAATAATAGCCGTGTCATATGAATGCAACTTAATGATGGCAATAAGGCAAAATGTGTTTGGCTCCCTTTAACCTTGCACTGTGTAAACTTGAAACAGCCCAAACTCTCTCACTCCAACCAGTTATAAGTGGCCTTACAAACACAATGCTATATACTACAGAGGTATTGGATTCATCCCACAATGCACCAGTTTTGGACAGTTCACATCAATTAATGTAAGTGATGGCCAGAATGGGATCCCGCAAAATCCCATTCTTAAAGGATTGGTGGCGCTTTTACGTTACTTCCATTAGTTAATAAAGTGATCACCCTTTCCAGGTTTGATTTAATACATAACAAAATGGTATTAATGTGCCATTTCTATTGTAAATAAATATAATGATAGAAGCATACTTTAAAGATGTTGTTGTTGTCTTTGAATGAGCATCATATTATAGGCTACTGCTAATTATGCTTGTTGGATTAAGAGCCAAACAAACATGAGCGGATGTGCACTTGGCAGGATTCGAACGGGCGACCTCCGTCATTACTTAGCACGGTGCTATAACCAACTGAGCTATCAAAGTTCTGGGTGTTGCAGAAGGAGCGATAGATATCATCTCTAGGTGGTACGTCCGGAAGGTGTCCTTCGCTTTACCTAGCGGACAGCATCAGAAAGGTATATTTATATATACAATTTATATTTGTTTTTGAAATTTTTAACTAATTAGTCTCCAGGAGACAAGGATGAATGTTTATAAATCTTTACATGGAGATAGCAAGCGCACACAAGTGTTGAAAAACATAATGTGCCACTTGGCCGGATTCGAATCCGCGACCTCCTATTATAGCACAGGCCGATTAACAAATGAGCTATCAAGTCTGGGGTGGTAGAGGAGTGATTAGATATCATCTATAGGTGTTATCTCCATGGAAAGATTAAAATAAATATTCACCTTGGTCTACATTGGGAATAAGTAGTTAAAATTTCAAAAACAAGAACATAAAAAAATTGTATATGTAAATAAACCATTCCTCAGTTGGTCTAATGACTGGCTCGATAGGAAAACGCATGGACACCGCTGGGTTGTTTATATTTTGTAGACGGTTGACGGTCAATAGGAGTTCATT